>VZSF01017777.1:0-39385 GCA_013398295.1 Chionis minor | reverse complement strand
GGTCTCGAACCTGATCTTCTCCTACTGTGGGCAGTTCTCCATTCTCAGAGCCCCTGGTTTTACCTACTGTGACTTGGACAGTGGAGTTAGAGCCCTTGCCAGTGAAGACTGAGGCAAAAAAGTCATTCAGTACCTCAGCCTTATCCATATCCTGGGTGGCCAGGTCTCCCGTTTCCTTCCGGAGAGGGCCCACAGCCTCCCAAGTCCTACCTTTTCCCCTGACATAGCTATAGAGTTTTTTCTTACTGTCTTTGATGTCCTTGGCCAGATTCAGTTCTCTTAGGGCTTTTGCCTCCCTGATATGGTTCCACTCGGACAGTTTCTCTATATTCCACCCAGTCCACCTGTCCTTGCTTCCACCCTCTATAGGCCTCCCTTTTGATTTTGAGCTTATCTAACACTTCCTTATTCATCCACGCAGGTCTTCTGGTTATTTTGCCTGACTTTTTCTTTTTTGGGATGCACCCCTTCTGAGTGTGGAGAAGGTGATCCTTGAACACTAACCAACTTTCATGGGCTCCTATCCCCTCCAGTTCTTTTTCCCACGCTACCCTGCCAGTCAGTTCTCTCAGGAGTCCAGTGTCAAGTGATAGCTAAACAAGGATTTAATTTCTCGCTGGAAAAGATATGTACAGGCTACGTTTTCATCATTCTGAAAAGTGCAAACTCATGGGGGAAGCAAACAATTTTCTGATGCGTGTCTTACAGAAGAGAAAAATGAAGCATACTGCTGCGGGTTATTAATCACTGCAGGTGAAATCTTTTAAACTTTTTTTTTTTTTTTTTGAAAAAAGTAAAAAACCATAAAATGTCCTTTGCAGTCTTGTAACACTTAGTACACACCACAGAAACACCCATTCTAAAACTTGTTTGACAGCCTTTGTATTACTTTAGGGTAACATCCGATTATTTTTATTTTACACTGTTCTGCGGGTAGCTGCATAAAAATTTTATCCTGACATGTACACCTTTAATTTTAGCTTAGTGTTAACATTATTTTACTGCATTACCTAAGATAGATATACTGGCCTTCAGCAGCATAACTCCATTGTGACTAAGTTTTAAGGTTGGAAAGAAATATTATTGACCTTTATTAATCATTTAGTACTTTTTATAAATAATCCCTGATGATTTAGAAATATTTCTTGACTTACTGATTTTTCCTAATGGTAGAAGAAATTCCTAGGTGTAATTTAACAAGAAGCCTCTGACAATGTAGAAAACCAAAGAAAATTTGTAGTCAATGTCTTTCAAGCTGTTCCCTTTGAGTTTTGTTTTGTAAGCTTTCTTTCAAATTTCTTGTGAGGTTGTCAGTTTCTGCATTAGCTTAAGAGGAGCCTAGTGACATTCTGCTGGAACAACCCTCTTTTTCAGAAAACTTTCCAGTTTTAAGATGACCTTTGAATCGTTGTTAGCTATTTAACAATGACGTCTTTGAAAACATGCTTCCAAGAGTGGAACTATAGAGTAGCAGATGAGGTAGTGACAGAAATACTACTTCTGATCATTTATGGCAAGGCAATAATCAAGCACTGCATAATCAAATTGTCCTACAATGACAGGTAAAAGCTTTCTGTAAATACAGATAGGGTAAAGGAGCAGATTGTAAAGGTAGTAGAGTCACTAGGCAGTACAGTCACTAGGTCTTGCATGAGACTGGAAAGTAAACAGTAATTTTTATCAGCTTCAGGTTGAACATCCAGCTCCAACAATGGAGGTAATTGCTGCACAATTGTTGTTTTGGTCTAAGAGTTTGTTGATTTGTTGTGGCCCAGGTGTATTATATTTGCTGGCATATCGCTTGGAATAATAAATCGATAATTATCTCCAGCTACTTTGTTAAGAAAACTCATTCCGTGCCCTCAGAGTTCTAGCAGAAGTGGCAAAAGTTGTTTGAGATTGTTTGGCCATCTTGTGAGGAAGTCATGCCATTTCTCTTGAATTGGAAACAGTAAGCAAGCAGCTATAGTTGCTCTCCTGAAGCTACTTGTTATCTTTATCACTACTTCCACATCATTTGAGCTTCTGAGAAAGATAACAGATTTCCAAATATTATTCAGCTTCACTTTTCCACTTCATCATCTATATTTCATGTTATAGGTAAATGAAAAAGAGAATAGGCAGATTAAATTATTTTTTCTGGCCACCAGGCTATTCACACTGTCATTTCCTTAATCTTTCTGACTGGCCTGTCATGTGATGTATGCAGAATTTGAATAAAAGTTAATGCAACTACAAGTGCTTTGATGTAATTACTCTAGATGTAAGCTGTCTCAATATTGTTCCTGTGGATTCAAGAAAGAACTGGCTCAGGCACATAATCAGAGCTACCAGTATTCACATTGTAGTAACACAGGATCCAGCGATGTAAATGTTTGACTATTCATAATCAGTCCTTTACACTGGTTCAAAAATAACATGTGACACATCTGATCAGGACAGGTTTGTGGTTCCATTACACAGGGCTTCTGCATGGTTAAACAATGGCCCTACAACTGGAGCAGATCTGTGAATAACCTTTGCAGTGTCTTTATTTACAGAATAATCTTGTACACAGTCAGTGATTTACCTGATTTCACACAAAGGTGAACATTCCTGTTCTTCAGCTTTGTCTGTAATATTGATGAGATCAACTCTAAGAAGATTCAGGGGTTTTAATAATGCATTGTCTAATGCTTTTTAAAGGTATATGACAGTTGTAAAGTCAAATGGCATAGCAACAATGTCATAAGTATCCCATAAGGTCACATCTTGATTTTTATGTGTTTTGTATTAGTGAATTTTATAAGAAAAAACCTGAAATCTCTTGTAACACTTTTAGGTAGTTTTGGAGTTATTATTATTATTAAAGTCTTATTATCCTTTTACATGTTTGAAGTGAAAAACACCTCTGCTTAATATAAAGGTTTCCAATATATGTAGTAGAGAACTCATCAGGTATGGAATTACTGTCCCTGCATTGTTATTTTAATGCACCTTCTGTTTCAGAATATAATATATTCAGGTAGTCTAAGCTGTCTTTCTGACATAGCCGAACCATTAACAAGATGTATGCAGCTGTGTTTTTTGAGACTCATTCTGTCTATATACAAGCAATAAGAGGTAGCCATACTTATTTCTGAGATGGGAAGATCCGTCATACTTTATCAAACTACATCTGCTTTTCTTCAGTGCTTATACTGAACTTTTTTTACAAGAAATTTTAGTAATTTATGGTGCATTGAGTAGATGGCAATGGCAGCATGATTTTCCCTGTTTACACAGTTATGTCTATGCTTCTCTAATCTTAACAATTTTTTGTGTTTTCCTTCCTATAAGTTTCTACACATAGCTTTGTAAATCCTATTTATAATGGTTTCCTGAGTTGAAACCAATTTGCTCTTTGTTATAAGTCAGGATAATAAATTCTGCTTCCACTATTATCAGTTTATCCTCACCCGCAGTACTTATAGTCCTTCATAATGTGATGTCTGTAGTGAGCACTCAGAGGAATGGAATGGAAAATAGAATAGAATAGAATAGAATAGAATAGAATAGAATAGAATAGAATAGAATAGAATAGAATAGAATAGAATAGAATAGAATAGAATAATTTCAGTTGCACAGAACAAAGGTCATCTAGTCCCACTACCTGACCACTACTTCAGGGCTGACCAAGTTAAAGCATATTATTAAGGTCATTGTCCAAATGCCTCTTAAACACTGACAGCCATGGGGGACAGCACCTTTTGTCCAAGACGTAACTGTGTGGATGTTCAGCTTAGTTATTCCATGAGTTGACTCCTCGTGATTTTATATGCCATAGCCCCATATGTGATCCAAATGTGTAGTCTTCTCTTGAACAGCTCTTGGATCCTAATTTCAAATCTATTGTTTCCACTTTATTTTTTTTCTCTGTTATACAAGTTATAAAAGTATAAAGTTATACAAGTATAAAAATAAATTATTGGCTTCACTGGGCTTTGCAATAACTGTAATGCTGGATTCAGCTTTAGCAGAGATACTTGAGTGTAGGAAATACATTATTTCTCTGAATTTTACTGCAGAAAAGAGCAGTATAAAATACCTGGCCAAAACAATAGCTCTGGGTCAGCATGCTAACTTCTAGTGACCGGTAGAAAAAGTTTGAATATCCCTTGATAATTAGCGCTACTGTGCACTATTGTGCATCACTAAGGCAGCTGAAAAGCTATATCTAGTAAACAAAACAAAGTAACATAAGCAGAGATTTGGACCAAAGGACAGTCACAAGTCCCTTCTAACCTAAACTATTCTTTAAGTCTGTGTTGTAGGTTGTATGTGATGTTGTACTTCAATAAGCATCATATGTCTATAAGATGTCTGAACAGTGTTTCCTAAATTATACGAACTTTATTTTCTCTTTTCTTCTCATGTTTAATGAAAATGTCATTAATACAGATTATAAATAACGAGGTCTATGTATTAAACCTCAGACAAAGGCATGGTACTGTGCATCAGTGCAAACTGAAAGGCTAATGAATAATAAAGAGCTCTTGAATATGTTTTGAATCAATCTGAAAGTGTCCTAATTTTCTGTGATAGTAATTTCTTTTATATTTCTATTTTAATAAATAATATAATTATTTATATTATAACTTGCATAAGTTGTCAGTAAGGTTTAGTACAGGGAGGGGGATCCTTTAAAAAGGCATTCCATCGTCAGTTAAATATATTTATATTTTAGAAGCCACACTTTTTGTTCTAGTCATTAATTATTTATTATAATCTCTAAAAAATTTAGTGCTAAATTGAATATACGTACAGCTTGGAATTTTATACCTTTGTTTCATGCTCTTTAGATATTTCTAAGTCTTTCTCATGTGCAAATATGCATTAAAAGCAGATCACATGCATTTTACAGAATAAAGTTTACTTTAATACATAGTTTGGAAAATTTTCTCTCATCATCACTTTAACATATCTCTAATACTTACATATTGGAGAGATAAATCTTTAAATATTTCAAACAACTTGGACACACAATCATAGTAGTGATCTTGCTGGTATTTTACATAGTAGGGAAGTATCTTTCTTAATTTTACTTGATATTTTCCCATCCATATGCAAATAATCTTTTCTCTTTAACTTGTGTATTTTAACCATAACAGAGAATGAAACAATAAAGCATATTATTAGTGAAGTTGATGCATTACTTTGAGGTTGAATCGTTTCCTAGGTAATATAAGATCTAGTTGATTTACTCTTTATTTTACCATTTAGAAACTGAGCTTTAACTGTTTGGACTGAAATTATCTGTACTCAATGGCTGTCTCACTTAAAGTGCTTATGGGCAAATTCAAGCAAAACACTTCAGCAGCTTTGAAGAACATGGCTTCAGGAAAATATATTCTTTTGTAGCCATGAAAAATAATCTTGCAACCTTTTTGATAAGTTCTAACATTCTTGCATATTGGATCAGTGACCTTAAATTTGGCAAGAGGATGAATATCTAGCCAGATTCAGTTTTCAAAATTCCAATTTGCATAGGCTTACTCACTTTTTTAAGAGGATTTAGGTTATAGAAACTAAAATCCCTGAGAGCTTAATCCAAGCCGTAGTCTAATCAGAGCTTCTAGCAATACTCTCTTGTTATTTCTTGTTTTGGGGGTTGGGCTGAGACTACTGCATTTCTAACTTGAAAAAAAATCTGCATTCAACAGATTAATTTAGATGAAATTTAGATGCAACTCTGTGGTGGATAACCTTAGCTGGCTGCCACAGGTCCAACGAGCTGCTCTCACTCCCCCTCCTCAGCAGGACAGGGTGAGAAAATAAGGTGAAAAAGCTCACAGGTTGAGATAAGGACAAGGAGACCACTCACTGATTACCATCACAGGCAAAACAGACTCAGCTAGGGGTATGATAATTTGATTTATTGCCAATTAAAAATAAAGTAGGATGGCGAGAAACAAAATCAAAACTAAACACTCCCCTCCATACCTTCCTCTTCCCAGGCTCAACTTCACTGCTCCTTTCCCAACTCTTCTGCCTTCTCCTTCCCCCAAGTGGCACAGGTAAATGGTGAATGGGGATTGGGTCAGTTCATAAGATTTTGTCTCTGCCACTCTTTCCTCTTCATGCTCTTTGCCTGCTTCAGTGTGGGATCCTTCCCACATTCTACAGTTCTTCAAGAACTGCTCCAGCATGGGTCCTTTCCATGGGGTGCAGTCCTTCAGGAACAGACTGCTCCAGTGTGGGTCCTCCACAGGCCACAGGTCCTGACAGAAAACCTGCTGCATTGGGGGCTCCTTTTCACGTGGTCACAGGTCCTCCCAGGAGCCTGCTCCTGAGTGGGATCTCCATGGGCTGCAGCTCCTTTCAGGGCATATCCACTTGCTGCAATGTGAGGTCCTCCAAGGGCTGCAGTGTGGATATCTGCTCTGGCATAGATCCCCATGGGCTGCAGGGGGACAACCTGCTTCCTTGTGTTCTTCTCCATGGGCTGCAGCGGAATCTCTGCTCTGGCACCTGGAGTGCCTCTTACCTTTCCTTCACTGACCTTCATGTCTGCACCTCCTCCCCTTCCTTTACTGACATTCATGTCTGCAGGGCTGTTCTATCTCATTTTTATTGCTTCTCTCTCACAGATACTTTGCAGCATTTTTTTACCCGTTCTTAAATATGTTGTCACAGGAGCACCACCAGCACTGTTGACAGCCTCACCTTTGGCCAGCAGCAGGTCCTTGGGTCTGTCCAACATGAGGCCCTCTTCTCTCAGAGGTCACCCCTGCAGACCCCCAGCCACCAAAACCTTGCCATCTAGACCCAACAGAAACTCACTATATGACTTTTATAGGATCAAACCCTGCTCTGTCTTTTTTAGAGTGAATCCGGCAATTGTCTTTTTTTGTGAAGGTGGTATTTGTTCTTGGGTTTTGAGTTTGGGATTTGTTATCGGTTTTCTTTTTAGTCTGCTCTAGGTTTCTTTTGAAAAGACATGGTTGCCTTGTGCCAGAAGGGAATAACTGACCAAACTAGAAAGGAGAAGGGTGAGAGATCATGGGACAAGAAAGCAAGCCACGTAGACAGTATAAAGCCATGTGAAGCCAAAACTCTATGCAGAATAGAGAGGTCTCTCTGAAACAACAATGGAATGGAAGAGGTTTACCACTTAGATAAATGAGATACATAAGTTAAACCCTGAGAAATAATATGTAATAAATAAATAATTTTGACATGGGTAGTAATAGTAATAAACCATATTATAATATCATTTGTCATAACATAGTGTAATAGCAGCTAGAGTGAGTGACATAAGTCACAGACAAGAGGATTTTGCTGATATAGGCTCCCCAATAGACAGACAATTTGCATACTCTCTGAGAAAATGTCAACAGACAATAGACAGATGCAGCTCATTGATACTGAGGAACAAATATCACAATAAATGATAATTGTCAGTCTCTTGCAGCAAAATTCATATTGTCTAATTCTGGTTGAGGAGCTCTGGGTGTTCCATCATTTCTCATAACTATTGGTTTTTTCAGTGCTGTGTAGGTATTTATTTTTACCATTTATGTTATTACTCCTGTGTGAGCGGATCAGCACACAGTTCCAGTATGTTTTCTTTGGAGTTTTTTCTAACAGGAATTGGTAACTGTTTCTCTACAGACTTTCTTTTTCGCTCTGTTCAGCGACCTTCAGCAAAGGCAAAAGCAAGCTGGGACTAATAGTCTTACATACTGACTAGATGTTTAGCTCAGCAAAATTGGAAAGATTTAATGGCAATAAAGTTATTACCAAATTAAAATCATGGTGGTGGTGTATAGTCACATGTATATGCAGAGTAAGATGCAGATAACCATCATGGAGTCATTCAAAGCACTAGAAGAAGGAGTTATTGATTGCCACTAAAGAAGAGCTGCAGAGCTGGTGCAGGTTCAAACCATTTTCTTGGTATTGTCAGTAACAGTAACATCAAGAGATTTGAAAGGTTCTATAGATGATATACTAGCCACAAATAAATTCACAGTTGTCAACAGATAAACTCTGGGTGTGTCAAGAGACAAATTCTGGATGATAGCTTCAATAGTCTTGTGTTTGGACTTCTATCTGCACACAATTGACATATAAAAAGAAAAAGGACAGCACTATTCAGAACAGAAGGGTCAACAGTGTATGTGCAATACTGCTTGACTCCCATGGTGCCAGGAAAAAATCACCTGAAATAGTTCGTTTTCAATTATATGATCTTCAAAAGCATACTGACAGATGAAGCTATTGAATCTACTGAAACATTCTATTTTCCTGAAGATTTTCTAAAGAGTGAAATGCCTTGGTCAAATCAGCAAAGACATAAATGAGTTTCCTGCTGCTGCTAGTATTAGTAAAATAGTATATTGCATATTTTTACCATAAATTAGAATATTCTCTAAACATTAAAAGATCACATTCTCTACAGCTTCAATCTCTTTATGGTGATTAACAACATGCTTGTATTTTTCTTATCGAAATCAAATCATTTAGTCTGTGGATGAAAACCATTCTTTTTTTTTTTTTTCTTTTTTTAAATGAGAAAAACCCCATACACTTAAATAAAGAGGATTCAGACATAGATATTATAGAATTTATGTAACTGCTAATAAATGGATTTTAGGCTTAATGACACCTTAAAAATAATTTCAGACGTTTCTGCATATGGTAACTACCCATTCACATTATTTCCTTTTGACAAGCCAAGCAGTAACTGGTGGTCTAGGGGATATTCTGTGTATTATCATTGGAACTGTTCATGTAAAGGATTGCAGACTTTATATGAGATTCCTTGGTATTATTCTTCTATTTATTTTCTCTCTAGTGCCTAGTTTCTATAGTTCCATAAAGAAAGCTAGCAGCATATTTATCTGCTATTAAAAGTTATATTAAGGGAGAGCTGCTGAAATTGATAGATGTTTTCTCTCTTTAACAAAATGACTTTATTTTTTGAATTGCACCTATTTGATACAGCATTCCAGAATGGGAAACTGTATTTCGACCTTTAAAATAAAAATGTTGATAGTTGCATGAAACTTTCTTCAAATTATCCAGTGATTCATCTTCAGTCCAGCTAAAGCCAGGTATGCTCAGAAAAAGCTGCCAGGAATTAGTTTACTATCCCCAACTGCATTTCCTTCAGGCTGAAGTAGTTGTGTTAATGAGAGCAAATGTAACATATCTGGCTGCTGCCCATTCAGTAGATTCTTAATAGAGGGGAATAAGCTGAAAAGTTTTGGTTGATTTAAAACTGTAGTGGCTGGGGAGCAAGGAGGATTGAATAGGCAAAGAGGAATATAAAGGTGTATATACACATTGCAGCTTCAGAAGAACATAGTGGGATGATAAAACATGCCTCCCCTGACACGCATCTTCTCTTCACATCAAAATTATACTGGAACAAAACAAGTATTACTGCGATCAGGCTGAAGGAGGAAGGCCACACTGATAGGCTTTTGGGGAATTAAGTTATGCAGGAAGCAGAAATCTCTTGAGTGCGACATAGATGGAAGACAAACATTGCTGCTGATTCTCACAACTTCAAGTGAAATTTTATCAAATTATAAAATACAAGCTATTTTTTGCAAGCAAATCTGGAATTAACAAAATACTGGGATTAGCACTATTTCCACAGAAATTTAGAAAATGATAGAAGCCGGAGGAATTTGGAAGGGGAAAAATGTTTTTACCCATTTCTCCGACTTCTCTGATATGCACCAATACTCCCTTATTGGTACATGGTTGCTGGCTTCTAGCTACTTTGTTCTCCTTGTCACTGTAATGCTCTCAAGGCAAAATAATCACTGGATTAAAAAATATGGATTTATATTTAGATGTTTGATACGTTTATCTCTTTATTTAAGTTTTTAAGGGAGAAAAAAGGCCCAAACAAACCAACCAAAAGCTAAAGTGTTGGTGACCGAATACATACCAATAATGGAGTGGTTAATGTTTTATATATATATATAAAATAATGTTTATTCAGTGCAATTACTTTAAATGAATCAAGATACTATCAGCATCAAACCCAGAACCCAAACAATTCAGATTTAATATTAAATTAATCTGAAGTCAAAGTGAAGAATAAATTTGATGTTAAGTTTGACAGAAATTAAAGTATTGAATAAAAAGTTGAGGTATGGAAATTAGTTTTTAGATAATCCAGGGAATCTCTTTTATGCCTCTCTTGTAGAAGGATAAAGAAATATAATACAATTTTTTTTCTATATGCTTTATACTATTGTTAGTGTTCATTTTAACAGTTATAACTGTACATATTATAATGGCTACGTATTTATTGCTTGTAATTTTTACTCACATGCTACTTTCTGTAATGTCTGTTATGCTATAAATTGTATGTAACAAAATCAAGAAGTGACATTCAAAACTTATATTGTTAATGTCAGTATTAAGTCTACAAAATGTTCTTTATGATCATTTTTAGAATCTTTGTACATTGAAATGTCTGTGTTTATGTGTTCTGGCTGCCCTGTACCTTTTAAGAATTTCTTGCTGGATTTTATGGTCTACTCATCTGTACCGCAATTGTGATATCATAAATCTTCTAGATAGTCATATTTGAGCCTCTGATCAACTTTTTATAAAGTCTCTGGCCTTCAAGGCTATTAACAGTCCTTTTAATTGCCTTTGAGTATTGTATCTCCTGCATTCCATGAAATCCCTTTTTTTTTATTATTTTAATTGCTCCCTGTACAAAGTTGGTGAGATCTCTTAAAGCAGATGCCTATATTTGGAGATTTGGATATGGAGTTGACATACAATTATAATTTTCTCTTTTTCCCCTTTCCCCCACCCCCAATCCAATAACCTCCTTATATTTATTTATTACTGGACATTTTTTTAGAAGACAACTAGAACCTAGGAAAGAAGCAGGTAGAGTTTTTCATTCACATTGTGCTACTCTAATTTCATCACTAGTTTGGCCCAGATACCAATTTGCCACAGTTGTTGGGGTTTTTTTATACACTTTTTTTCTGCTAACAGTGTATCCTCCATGGAGTTTGCTACTATCTGATCAAATACGTGAGGAAGGGGACAAAATGGCTAATGCAAGGAAAACAAAAATCCAAACACACAAAATGGAGATGGCCGTATTGTATAGGAATCTATGATCCCCTAAGGTGAAGGAATAGGTTCATACTCAGAGGTAGCTTTAGACATAAAGACCAAGTGAGGTATCTTGAGCATTTGTTTAATTGAATCCACATTCTTACTAATTTCATTGAAATTTAGAAAGCATGATCTGTAAAGTTCATAAACAAAATCAATAATCCAAATAAGAGATAAAATTTTACATTAACTGTGCGTTTAAATAAATTACACGATGCTTTAAAACGAGATAGTTTTAGTGCAGCGAAATATTCTACAAAATGAATATTGTCCTGCAGCTACAAAAGATTTCTTCATACTTTGTTTTTGAGGCAGTAAAGAAGGTTGCATGTTATACAAAGAGCTTGAAAGTGGTGAGTGTAGATTAGCTAAAATACTTTTGATAGACTATGTTGTGTAAGGTAACAAATAGAGTAGATATGAGTCATCTTGTGGATTTTCTGCTTATTAAAGAGTATTTTCTTGTTAGTTCAGGCATCAAATCAGACAGTGTTTTTATTATGGGTGTTACTTAAAATTTACTTCAGTCCCAAAGCATGTACGCAAACATAAAAGCATTCTTACCTGCTCCTGCAAAATAAAACTCAAAATTGGTAACGGTAAGCTATTTTTCTGTGAGTTCCAAATACTGCTAAGCATGCTGATAAACCTCAATGTACAAACTATTATTTCTTCTGTCTTTCTCTTCAAATTTAAATATTTCTATTTATGTTTTTGGCTAAAATTAGACTTAATGCCCCAGCTGTTTAACTCAGTGGACTTGTGAACATTCTAAATAGCTTTTAACCAAAGTGAATAATCGGAGATGTCAGCAATGTAATACCTGGTAGAATGTTATAGAAAAGATATTTAAAACTTAGCAAATAGTATTGTGCTACTAGAATTTTTAAATTATCCTAAAGACCGGTGTCTGTAAATTTTAACAGGTTTTAAAGGTTTGTGGAAAAAAAATGTCTTTCTGCATTAAATTCTAAAAACAATTCCATAAAGAGAAGATACAGCTGGGTGCATTTGAGCATTTTCATTTATTTTTGAGCCAGTCCTGTGTTATGTCACTTTTTATATACAACTACCTTCTTTTTTTTCCAAAATATATGTATGTGAATCCCAGCTTTTGTGAATGTTTATATGAATAAGAAGTCCCATGGTGCTATTAAACTGTTTGTGTGGTTAGAGTTCTACAGAACAGTTAATTTTCTAAACCTAAATTAAGAGAGTAACTTATTTTATTGGAGGTGCAGTTATTATATAAAGTCCCACAGGGCTCATTCATTAGCTGGGCCAGCTTATTGCCACATGACTAGCAAATAACTCAACTTTAAATGACAGAACATGGCACTGAATAGGAAAAGAGGGAAGTATGTAAGTCCATAAATTCTATAGGTGTCTACAATATATAATCAAATATAATTACTAAATATTTTATATTTATAGCAAAAAAATTAGATAAATTATACAATAGCAATCATGGCAGATATAACCGCTGTCCCTCTGAAAAATCTGTTTTCATGGAGAATGGCTGTAACTAGTTTTTCCTTATACTAGAAATGTTGAGCACTTGTGATATTCATAAAATGTTACTTTCAGTGGTGGCTGCCACTGTTTTACCACTGCATTCTCAGAGGAACCTCACCTGACTTTCCCATAAGCGAATTTAGCCCCATTACCCTCCCCCAATAAACTATGGTTTTTTTTTCTTTGTGAAATGCTCACATTCTGGCTCATCACTTCATATGATCAAGAAATAAGAAGTATCCTGACAATTGGCACAATTCAGCAAGTGTGCAAAGTTTATCACTGTCTACATAGCAGGGAAAGACCAGTTGCTTCTTTTGTAGTTTTTTTTCCCCTCATAGAATTTCACTGACTGACTTTATACCCTTGAACGTGTGTTCTATGTAACGCGTTATACACTAAACATCTTGTGGATTCCTACAAGGACAAGACCTGACTGTATGCCAATATCCTCCTTCTCCTCTCCTTTCCTGCCTTTGCATACCTGTTTCTTCTGTAGGGGAACCCAGGAGCACAAAGAAGGTGCTGCAGCACACTCTGATGGGTCTCTCACCTGGGGCAGTCAGGCACAGCTGGAGGTCTTGTGGAGTGCACCTTCTTATAGCTGCGATACAGACATTGTTCCAACCTGTTTGTATTTGACCTCAATGGAGATTTGTTCCCTACTCACGCTTGCTATTTTCTAGACAAATAGCCACACCACACTCACAGGGAAGTCTTTCTTTCCTATATTTCAGGAAAACAAGCAAACAAACAAAACCAAAACAAAAATAAAACCTGTTGTGATCAGAATTGAGGTTAAATAAATCACACAAATTGTTCTGGGTGAAAATAGTGTTTAAGGTGGAATTCTTTTATATACTGGGAATTCCTAAGATGTGGAATCTGTAGATAAAAATCTGACAGTTAGAATGGAGCAAGGGTATTGATAACCTGTAAAATATAATTGAAATTCACACGATGCTGGGCTCTTTGCTCTTTTGGAAATTCCATCCTTTGTTTAGAAAAATACTCATGTTTTAATAGTAACAGTTCACAGAAAAAACTATTTCCTTTATTTGAAGATATATATAAACATTGTAATACTTAGGAGAAGTTATCATCTGTTAGGTTATTCAAGTTTATAGCAATACCTAAGACTTATTACATGCAAATATGACAAAACCTCCCATGTAAGCTGCCAAGCATAGTGTAAGATCTTGCTGAAATTGGTCCATAACTGTTTGTCTGCTATGTATCTTTAAGACCCTTTTTCTTGAATATACATATTCTGAAGAAATATGGCATATTTTACCAGTTGCCTGTATTATTCATCATTCCAAAGTGACGCTGAGAAATGTATGTTCTTGATTCCTAAGTTATTCATTCTTATTTTCCTGTTTGCTGCATTTTGAGTGCTTTTTCTCCTTATGATTTAGGCTCTAATGTTCAAGATAAGTTACATAATTATACTATTGCTGGTTCCTTGTGCTTTGCGAGCAGAAGTTGTACAAAAATATAATGGCATCTTTTCCTAGCTCTTTGAATAAGCAAGACCTGCAGCGGGAACACTGGCATGGCAATTTCACAACAAAATTAGATATTTAATGTGTGTTTGGTAACATATATATAAATTATATATAGATATAAACATATATAATAAATATATAGATAGATATACCCTCATATTTCAAAGTGGGATTGTATAGATTTTCCCCCATTATCTTGCAAAATGTCTATATATGATGGTGAATGTTTCTAGCTTTTGACATAGCAAAATCAAATATCAAACAGCTAGCTTAATTCTTTTCTAATTGCATACTGAAACTCTGTTTCTTTTCACATGCTAGTATTTAGTTAATTTAGTATGCTTTGTTGCAACAAATAGCATGTAATGAATTCAAATACAATTTTACTAATGACAAAACATATTTCTATCGATATGGTCAGTGAAACAAAAAATGAGCATTATTCTAAAATGCTGTTAGAGTGATTGGACTTTGCCTGGTATTTCCATGAAGTACAATAGATTTTGAATCTCTGGTGAAGTGATGGCAAGTCTTCAATATCGTACTTTTCCACTGTGCACCAGTGATTTCTTTTCTTTCAAAATTTTGTCCCTCATAAGAATCACATTCTTATATTTTATTTTCCCTTGAGTTACAGGAGGGAAAAGATAGACAAGTTATCTCTTCAAGCCCTAACTCCAGTGCCACTGTGTCAAAATGCATCTGTGTAGTAAGTGACCATTTATTTTCCCAAAGGCCCATGTAGTCACCTCCAGAATGTGCCTGTCCTTCACAAAGACAGAGGATAAGAGAAAAAGAACATTCCTATCTTAGCTCTGGGCTCTCCATTCAGTACATCACTGATTGGAAATCTACAGAAACGTTCAGTGACATACACAAAAATAACAAAAGGATAATTTAAAACAAAATTAAATGCTTACTTTATTTTTTTTTTCTGTTTTTTTTTTTTTCCCTGTAGTTTGATAAGTTTTCTAGATATTTCTTCTTAGAAGGAGCTTGGCAATTAGAAGCTCCATTCAGTGCACTGTGACCACAAACATCAATTTTGTATGACGAAGTTTCTATCCCACATAGTCTCTAAAGGAGTTAGTCTTTTTAAAAAGTTACATCTCTGGCATCACCAGAAATCATGCCTTCTTTTATTGTTAATATCCCTCTATGTGAAATAATTTCTGAAAACAGAAATTTTCCCCTCTCAAAAGCTTTAAGCCTGAAAAGATCACGACTAATTAATTATTAACACATTTAGCAAACTGTATGTATGCTTAGAGGTACTTCCCTTTTTTAATAAGACTACAAAGAAAGAAAGGACTATCTAATGGAAATAATATTAGCATAATGTTGGTTTTTTTCTTAGGGACGAATAGCAATACTTGTCTCTTGGATCACAGATTTATGTCAGTGGTAGTGACCACAGGAAAAGAAAATTCCATCCTAAACATCTCTTATTGTAGCCAACATGAGCTGCAAATCTCAAAAAACAGAATAAATCATAAAAGAGAACACACATCCAAATGTAAAAATACACAATAATCAAAATATAAAATAAAATACACAAAATATGCACTTAAGACGTAAGATTACTTCTGACTTTTCAAAGGTAGTCATTACACATAGAAAACTTCTTCCAAATGCTTATATTATGCAATATCCCATAGAAATAGTGTTTCCACTAAAATAAACTCTTTATCAATTTCTGCTGTGAATTGCAAATTTGTTATAGATGTGCATTGTATGAAAGAATATAAAATAATTAGTGACGTTTTTAGTCAAACTAAAACAATGTGGTGGACTCTTACACACAGCTTTGTTGGTAGGAATTCAAGCTGTGTTCCGGGAGGGCAGCCCATAATACCTTTTATTTCTTGTCACTGTTTGGTGACTCATAATGAATTTTCCAATTTTATATTATTTTCTTAAGGTGTTAATTGTGGCATTACTAATTGAGCTGTTTGAAAACTTACCGTTTCTTATGCTCATCATATATAAAAATAGAATAATTTCTATTTATCATAAATGAATTATTTACAATGAGAGACTCGTACAAGTTTATCAAGAAATGAGACACCATCAGGCTCTGAGCCTAACTTCTTAGGCTTTGAAACAAGTGCAATACAGGGAAGCTGAAACAAGAGTGATAGAGCTAGCGGTAAAAAAAGGAATATGAATATCATTTGCCCCCTTAGTGATTTCAAACAAACATGAAATAGTGATCTTTCCTAAAATTGTGTTATTTAAAATGTGATTATCTGACAAAATCCCAGTAAGCCTTTTTTTTTTCTTGTCTGTTTCAAAGGAAGTTTGTTGACAGTCTTTAAACAAATCTAAGGGTATTTGCACTTCAGATTAAAAAAAAAAAACAACAAAAAAACCCCAAACAAAACAACCAAACCAAAAAAACCACCAAAATAACCCCCAAAACAACTATCTTTTCTTCTTCTAAGGAGAACTAAGTAATGACAAAAATATTCTGTTTCAAATTCAGAAATGAGCTCATGCTAAAAGGAAATTTACGGAGTATGAAAGGA
The DNA here is from genome assembly GCA_013398295.1 of Chionis minor. Classification (NCBI taxonomy): domain Eukaryota; kingdom Metazoa; phylum Chordata; class Aves; order Charadriiformes; family Chionidae; genus Chionis; species Chionis minor. The sequence continues at coordinate 22,710 of VZSF01017777.1, read as the reverse complement.
GCGTAAGCAAGACATGCAAGAAAGATTAAAGTAATAAAGGAAAGATTTGCTGTAAATGTAAATGGACATGAATGGGTTTTAGCAATGGTTTATTTAATTTAAAGTTGTCATTCAAATAACATCTTGTTCAGCTAATTCCATTTATGAAAACAAATGAAATATAAGCCTATGGTTGTAATCTTCCAAATACAGTAAGCACATAGCAATTTTTTCCAACTAATTCCTGTAAATAATTATACTCTGCCTAAGAATTTTTTTAAATTCAGAATCAGTTCCTTTAAGTCTTCCTAATAGGGATGTCTGATAGAAGACAAGATGAGCAAGCTCATTATGTCAGCTTTGCTCAGCTATATATCTTTCTAAATTTTACAAAAAACACGGAAACTCTTCCTATTTAGGATAATATAATAATTAGAGAAAGCTATTGGCCCACCAGCTACATAAAATTAGTAGCTCCAAAAGAGAAAAAAATATAAGTAGATATGAATACATTTACTACCTAGCATGAATACATTTACTGCCTAGCATAGTTACTTGATGTAATCACTTTCTAGAGAACTAGTTTATAGAATAAATTTGTTTTCCCAAATGAAATGTGAAGTGAGTTAGATACTTAGAATATTATTAGTCTACCAGGACAGCCTATGAAAACTTTTTATTTCTTCAGCAGATAAAAACTGAGTAGTTCTGTAGGTTTGACATTAACAGTCTCATCAGTGCTGAAGACAGGAGGAGAGAGTTTGTGTTCTCTTTGGGATATCTTATGCTGTTTCTTCTGGACAACTTTAACTTTTATTGGAGGTCTGTATTCTGGGGAGAATTTGAACTCAATTTGAATCTTTTTTAAAATTATGAATCATATTCTTCTTTTCCTAGAACTGTTTGAACAAGTACAAATAAAGCAATAAGAAATGTTTATGTTTGTTGTGCTTTTTGTTGGATGGGTTTTTTTGTTGTTTTTGATTTTTCTTTTATCAAGCAGAATAATAAAGCCTTTCAAATCTATGTGAAGCCCTTTTTTAAAAAAAGCTTTATCTGTTTTTCATTTCGTTATTGAAACTGAATGTTCTTTATTGGCTTTTTGTCACGTTTCAGTTGTAGGTAGAGCATTAATAGCTGAAAGCTTTGAGAAATTAGGTGTATGCTGCTGACAATATGACCTTAGAAAAATTATTTGAGTTAATATAAAACACTTGTTGTTCATTTAATTTTTTTACTCATAGTCAAACTAATAAATGTGGAAACATAAAAAGTGGCAACAAGACCTTTAAAAAAATTTTCAAATTATGGTTAAGGGATATATGTTGTTATCATTGTTAGAAGTGATAAATTAATTTAATTTTAAGATTTCTGCCCTTTTTATAGTTAGGATCTGTCATGAAAGAAGTTTGTGATAGTTGGGATAGACAAGGAAAAACACATTTTGTATTGAATTTCCATTACCTCTGTACCATATTTCCTTTATTTGTAGATGATGAATGCATTCCTAAGTTTCATATATTGAGCACAACATTTTCTTTAAAAGTTTCTAAGACATAACAGACTACATGCAACGGTGCTGAGAGAGCTAGTGAATCTCCTTGTAAGGCCGCTTTCTATCATTTTTGAAAGTTTGTGGAGCTTAGGAAAGATCCCCAAAGACTGGAAAAAAGTTGCATGATCTTCAACAAAAGCTAAAACCTTAGCCTGTGTAACTGCAGGATGACTTTTAGTTCAATTCTTGGGCAAATCACGGAATAAATCCTCTTGAAAAAGATTTCCTGTCACGTGAAAAAATTGATTTGGAACAGCTAGCATGAATCTATCAAGGGTAAATCCCACCTTACCAAGCTGATTGCTCCTTTATAATAAATCACTGGATTTCTGGACAAGGGGAGAGCAGTGGATGTTGTCTACCTCAACCTTATCAAGGCCTTTCACTCTGTCCATTCATCCAGAGTTAGACATGTGAATATAATATCCTGACTTAGATGCAAGAATACCGTGGGAGATAACGGGATGTGTGAAAAAAAAGAAAACAAGAAAAAACCCAAAAAACCAAAGCAACCAAAAAAACTCAAAACATCCCCATAAAAACCAGGTTGGATGATAGGACAGAGGGTGTGGTTAATGGATCATACTGTACTGGTGGCCAGGAGCAAGAAGAGTACCATAGGAGTCTACTCGGGGATATTCCATTTTGTCATTGACTGTTAAGAAGCTATGAAGTGCAGTCTCATCAGGTTTTGCGATCACATCAAATTGGGAGAAACAGTCAAATATGCTCAAGAACAGTGCTGCTAACCAGAGGGACCTATACAGGCCAGAGGAATAAGACTATGGGAGCTCTATGAAGTACAACAAGGGCAAGTGCTAAGTTCTGTACCTAGGAATTAATATTAATATCTCCTGCATACAGTAGAGGCTGAGGAGTGGCTCTCCTGAAAAGGCCTTGGTGCCCTGGCAGACAGCAAGCTGAGTATAAACCAGCAGTGGAGAAGGTCGAAAGCATCGTGGGCTGGATTAACAAGAGCGTAGATTGATGGAAGTGATTGCTCTCCTTTACTTGGCCCTCCTTAGACTCCATCTACAATAGTCCATTCAGTTTTGAGAGACTGTTTAACTGAAGTGAGTTCAGTGGAAGGCCACCAAGGCAATCAGGGGCTTGTTGCCCTGTGAGGAGAGACTGAGGGAGCTGGGCTTTTTCAGTCTGTAGAAGTAGGGTCCAATATCAGCTTTCCAGTACCTATGAGGAGGTTATTGAGAAGACAGAGGCATGGAGGATGAGGGGATAATGGGCAAAAGTTAGAATAAGAGAAGTTCAGAATACATATAAGGAAAAACTTTTTCCCAAGCAGACAGCTAAGCAGTGGAACAGGTTGCCCAGACCAGTCTCTGTCCTAGGAGGTTTTTAAGAGCCAACTGGATAAAGCCCTGAGCAACCTGGTCAGACCTTGTAGCTGAAACAGCTTTGACAGGAACCTGTCCTAGAGACTTCCAGAGGTCCCTTCCAGGTGACCTCAGGGAGTGAATAGGGAAAGCCAAGACACAGCTGGAGATGAACTTGACTACGGACATGAAAAATAACCAGAAGGATTTCTTCAAGTACATAGGACAACAAAAGAAGATGAAAGAAACTGTACCCTCCTTGATGACTGAAACAGGAGATCTAGCTACAACCAACATGGAGAAGGCTGAGATACCCAAAAATGTTTTGGCCTTGGTCATCACCAGCAAGTGCTTTAGCCACACCACCTAACTCACAAAATCCATAGGCCGGGACTGGGAGAATGAAGTACTGTAGGACGTCAGGCACAGGCCCATGAAACCTGATGACATGCATCCAAGGGTCCTGAGGGAACTGACAGATGAAATTGCTAAGCCACTATCCACCATATTTGAGGAGTTGTAGCAGTCTGGTGAAGTTCCCACTGACTGGAAAAGAGGAAACATGATACTACTTTTAAAAAGGGAAAAAGGAAGATATGGAAAGACAGCTCTGCGCCCAGAAAGGTCATGAAGCATATCCTCCTGGAAAGTATACTAAGGCACATGGAAAAGAAGGAGGTGATTGGTGACAGCCAAATGGCTTCACTAACAGCAAATTGTGCCTGACAAATTTGGTGGCTTTCTACAACAGGGTTACAGCATTGGTGGATAAGGGAAGAGCCTTGGTGGATAAGGGTTGTTCATACTGGAGAAGAAAAGGCTCTGGGGAGATCTTATAGCTGCCTTCCAGTACTTAAAGGGGGCCTACAGGAAAGATGGGGAGGGACCCTTTATCAGTGAGTGGAGTGATAGGATGAGTGGTAATGGGTTTAAAATGAAAGAGGGTAGATTTAGATTAGATATTAGGAAGAAGTTCTTTACTACGAGGGTGGTGAGACACTGGAACAGGTTGCCTAGGGAAGCTGTTGATGCCCCATCCCTGGAAGTGTTCAAGGCCAGGTTGGATGGGGCTTTGAGTAACCTGGTCTAGTGGAAGCTGTCCCTTGCCCATGGCAGGGGGGTTGGCACTAGCTGATCTTCAAGGTGCCTTCCAACCCAAACCATTCTGATTCCAGCTTGAATCTCCCTATGATCTTGTGAAATGCATGTGGGGGAGAAATGCTTTTAATAAGATCTCTCCATGCTTGTAACTACTAGTGAAAATTCAGGACAATATGTAATCTGAGAGAATATCATAGCTCTAATGATTGTAGAAATAAGAGAATCATTTATATATCTTGCAGTTAAGTTTACTGAGGTAAAATGTTATTTGATTATAGAGAAGCTATTTTTGCATATTTGTCTGTAATGTGTGTGTATATAAATGTTTATATATGTGTATATATACTTATGTACTTATGTATAGTCTCCTTTTGACTTTGGGCAATTTGTGTCACTACTCCCTTTTTTTTTGCCATGTCATTAGTTCACCAGTTTAAGCAGTATTGAAAAATGGACAGTGTTTATACACTGGGGTGCTGGTCTCTTGGTAGTTTTAAGCACTCGTACTATAAATGAAGTTTTACTTAATATCATTATTGCCTAAATTTTACAAAATGAAATAAAACAGGAATAATTTTCATCATATCTTTTTTATTTCCAGTGTTCTGTTAACACAAAGAACCCTGATTTTTCTAGGATTTTTACACAAAAATTCCTTCTTAAGAAACTAGAGTATAGAATCAGACTCAGTGGTGTGTTTCAGCAACTGTTGTTATGTAGATGACTTTCATTTGCTTATAATAATGTATAGTTATTTTCTAGATGTGAGCATATATGCACAGGGAGTTTGTTTTATTCTTCCAGAAATAAATTCAGTATTTATTTCCACAGAAATTGAAAAGGAAAGCTGTGGGGATCCTGGAACACCATTGTATGGTATCAGAGAAGGGGATGGATTTTCTAACCGTGATGTTTTAAGGTTTGAGTGTCAGTTTGGATTTGAATTAATCGGAGAGAAATCTATCATTTGCCAAGAAAACAACCAGTGGTCTGCAAACATACCAATCTGTATTTGTATGTACCAAATCTTTTTTTCTTATTATTTGTAATACGTAACATTATGATAAGTTTTTTCTTATATGTGGTAATTTGTGTGATTGATTACAGAGCTAGCACAATGCAATTAATTCCGCTGGCAGGATAAATATACTTTTGTTCAGTGGTGGGTTTGCCTAATGATTATGCCCAAGACAGGTTCTAGAACTGTTAAAATATATTTTTATTTTATTTTACTGGCAACTACTAAAGCAGTTGTCTCTATGTGGTTTGATATAATGTTTTATTATTGGCTTCTTTGTAGGATTCTGTAGATTTTACATATAAGATACAATTTTTATAGCTACTCTTATAGGTTAATATACTTCCTTAGATTAGAAGTTGCTGATTTGTCGTTTAAGATATTTACATTTTTTGTCTATGTATTATATATTAATATCTTTTAGCACTTAAATGATCATAGACATTTATTGTTCTCTCCCAGTTACATTATACAGCGTAAGTAAAACCAATGTTGTGATATGTAGATGTGGCAACACCTTTCTTAGCATTTCCACTAAAATAGTATACATCAAATGTATTCAGAGTGGAATCTGTTGCTTTCATCCCTGCAACTCAATTTAATATGGCTTAACTGAAATGGTTGAATATAAAATATTATCCTGATAACAACAAAACAGCTCTGTTGTCTCTTTGAGGCTAGTTAATTTCTTGTGCTTCCGTGTGAACAACAAATGATAAGAGCGTTATTGACTTTCTGCCTCTTTAATGTGCTCAGTGAGAGTTCTGTTCATCTAAACAGTTCCCTAAAGGAGAAAATAAATGGTGCCAAGTGATTAAGGATTGTTGAACATGGGTAAATTTTAAGGACTGCTGTGGGCTTCCAATGCAACAAGGACATTCTTTATTACCTGAGGGTTCTGCCTGCGAGGTAGTTTTATTGAGAGGAAGATTGAAGATAAAAAACCCCACCTTGTTACTGGTCTCACGGATCATAACAACTATTGAATTATTCAGTTGAGCTAATCAGCAAGTTTAAGGATCTCTTACAAAAACTTAATAATAAGTAAATCCTTATTTAAATGTTTTATTCTATTATTTAATTTATTTCTCTTTTTTTGGCAGTTCCTTGCCTTTCCAATTTCACTGCACCAATGGGAACAGTTCTTTCACCTGATTATCCAGAGGGATATGGGAATAATTTGAACTGTATCTGGATGATAATTTCAGACCCTGGAAGTCGAATCCATCTCTCTTTTAATGACTTTGACTTGGAATCTCAGTTTGACTTCCTTGCAGTTAAAGATGGTGACTCTCCAGATTCCCCCATAATAGGAACATTTACTGGTGCTGAAGTTCCTTCCCATCTTACCAGTAATGGTCATATTTTGCGTCTGGAATTTCAAGCTGACCATTCCATGTCAGGACGTGGATTTAACATCACTTACAACAGTGAGTAATAGTATCATTTTATGTATGTGTGTGTTTTGTTTCCAACATACAGTTTAGGAGATATGATGTCAAAAGGATGTTATGGTAGTAGACCTTAAGAAAAATCCTATATAGCTAAAGACACCTAATTTGGGTGTTTAGGATGTCTTTCAAACACAGTGTTAGGTCTGAAAATATGTGTATATTTATCATTTATGGCATTAGAGATCATTGTGATGTCAGTGTTTAGAAGTCTGAGAAATCAGGCCAGTTTCAAATTGTAAACCAGAAGTTTACTAAATTTGTTAACAGCATGCTTGGTGGTGCTAGTTAAATCCTACGTAATGTTAATCAACATCATTACATTTACAAAACTGTCACTTTTGAACACTCATGTGATAGTTTATCTGTGAACATATATAATATCCTAGAGCTGATGGCTGTGGTCCATGCTGGCAAGTAGTCACCGGGGTTAACAGGGGCAGCCATAGGATATAATTGATAAGAGAAATCAATCCACAATAGGCTTGCCTTCTTTTTCTCTGTTTTACATTCCTTATGGTTGATGATTTTAAGCTATTTTCCCCATTCCCATAGAAGGAGGACTCCTATTCTCCTGGTACTACTTGTTCTTTTTAGTTTTGCCAGTCGTCCTTGTGTTTTTAGAAGGATATCTGGCCTATTTACATTATTTACAGGCCTATTTGGCCTTGTGTTTATCTTGTCTTCAGTTTAGCAATTTTTTTCCTCTTGGATCCCTTCTATGTGCAACAACACCTGTCTATCTTTACCCTTTTGGTGATCAAATTGCTCACATGCTCAGGTAAAATGCTTGTATGCTGTACCTGGCTACACCATTACAATGTTAAAAAGGATGCTTACATACTGTTGTTTGTTACTCTGGTTTGGCATGCTTGTATATAGGCTGGAGGTAACTTCATATTTATTATGATTAATACACTTTTCACTTAGAGCTGTAACACTCACGGGGAGAGAAAGTTCTGGACTGCCATTCAGAGTAACTGCAGTAAATAGTAGTTGAGCTTCTGTCTCGAGCGCTCTGAAATGTACCTACCTGTCATAGCATTTGGAAGGGAAACCGGTGTCTTCTGTCACCTTTTGTATTTGGTTTATCTCTTACACAGAAACAGAGAGTTTCCAATTAAAATAGATTTCTCTGTATTTCACTTGCTTCTTTCCTGAGGGAGGTGAAAAGATTGAAACTAACCAAACCCATAAATAGCTCCACATTTACTATTTGGCACAACATTTACTGAAAGCATAATAATTGAAGGTGACATTAAATATCTTGTCCAGTACTAAATACCATTAGCAGTTATTCACCTTACTTTTTGCTGGCATTTCTTCTGAAGGACGTATGAAGAACTGCCTGTGTTGTATTGCTATTGAATTATTTGGCATTTATCCCACACCAAAGTCCAGGCAGGATATATTCCCAACTGGAGCAGACATTATGATGTAATATGGAAATCCACAGCATAAATAACACTGCAAAATACAGCATGAGGCTTTCCTGGGAGCATATGCAAAATTACAAATTAAATTTTGCCACTCCAGCAGTGATGTAAGAAGGACTGGTTTTAGAAAAGTTGTTCCTTTTGGAGAGTTGGAAGGAAATCAGAAGGAGAGTAAATGCTTGAAGTATCAGGCTTGCTACTGTTTGAAGAAGATGGTAATGATAACACAGTGGCTGTTGGGAGGATCATCATATCCTTCACCCAGAGCTGCCCCACCTCACACATATGGATTATCTTTTTTTAATGGTAGAGGTAGCAGAATAGTTTTTCATGCCAATGGGTAGGCAAAATAGGCAAAAGACTATGGATACTTTGATATTCCCAAAAGTCTGATGTCATGAGTAACTGATCCCATTCCTGTCTTTTTCCCTAACACCTAAGACTATGATAATTCCAACAGTTTACATGGAATATAAGTTAATCTTCAACTGCATGATTTGAAGGAGAGCTGTATATGCACATCTCCCTGTCCCGAAAGAATGTGTTACATGCTTGGCTATGTGAAAAAAAATAGCCTTTACTGTTGAAGATGTTTTACTCCGAATAAAACAAAAAGGATCCATTAAACCAAAGAGGAAATCAGTTTAAGTGAGCTTGGTAATTGAGAGACCCAGACTCCACATTTTTCTCAAAGGAACATTAATAACTAATATTATTTTCATAGTATTGCAAGGACTAAATTCCTCTGGGTGTCTATACTTTTCTTGCATCATAGTTCACCTCTCCATCTTTTTTTCTTCTCTGTTTTGTTTTGTTTTAGTCTGTCAAGCTTTCAGAGAAGTATTTCTTAAGACTTACCTTGAACACTGCTGTCTGAATAGGAAAGATAAGCTGACAACAGATTACTGTGTAAACATTCTTTTTCTGATATTGCCTTATATTATAGCTCCCAGCTCTCTATCTCAGTGGCTTCATCCCTAGGTCATTTCTGACAAATGTAGAATGTAAGCAAGAAGAAAACGTGGTGTTTTCTTTCTGGTTTCTATAGCTACCAGTCATCATTGCAAACTAAACTTTGAGCTGTAGATAGGTATCTTAGTACCATAACTAAATACTGGAAAGTCTGGGGTTATTCAGGACTATTGAAATATAAAATCAGTTATAATGAAAATGAGATATTGAATCTATGTTTCTTAACAGATGTTGTAAGATTTGCTCTATGTTTTCTTAGTTTCATGTCCTGTTAACATCTATAAGGGTTCTGACTACTACTTTGAGGTTTCACTGTGGTCTGCTCAACGGTCAAGCCTAAATCTAGTAATGAGAAAAAAATATTATTGGAGAGTCTAAGGCAGTCTTCTTGGATGAAAATTAGGCCTGTGTATAAACGGATATTCTCAGTTCATCCCATTTTGCAGAACTAGAACTAAATATAGGTCAGTTAAGGAAGGATTCACAGTAAAAATGAAAGATGCCAAAGATTAGCATGAAATAATCCTTACAGTCAGTTTTTATTTGGAAATATAATTCATCAAACACCATCATGACCTCAGGTTTAATATTTCAGTGCCATATAGATAAATTCTGGTCCTGTAAACAATTTGCAGACTTCCTTGGGCATATGGTCATCTGATTATGATATCTCTCAGTTAACAGTCACAGTGTACCAAAAGGTAAAATTTTAATTTTTATAAACAAATAAGCAATGCAATATTAACTTTTACCAATTTTCTAATGAAACTGACTCATTCTGAAAAGAATTATTTTAAAGAAGTGTTTTCTATACTTCATCAGTTTAACATCTATATTTTTATTTATTTTTATGAGTATGTTTATGCTAAAATGGAGATGTCCGTGTGTTTATTAAACTCTGTAGTTAAAATCTACTTAAAAATACAAAAATCTGAATAGTATTTATTCAGTAAAGACAGATGCAATCTGATAAATTACAGAAGTAATCTTTCCATAATAAATAGTTTAAGGCCAGGAGAGAGGATGAGAAAGGAATTAATATCATTTTCACTCTGTCTTGGCATTTGTGATCCAAAGTTAATTAAAAATATCCATTTTATTCTAACACTCCTGCTTATATATTTCAAAGCTATCAGTCTCTTTTTGCCTGCTTCAAGAGCAGAAACAGAATACCACAGAAAAAGAACAAGATGATGAATCTTTTCTAAAATGAATATAGGCTACTAACTTAACTAACTTCATTAATGATTTTTATGTGTAAGATGGAGAAGAATAAAACTGAGTTATTAGTCCATAATCTGATTTTTAAATAGTATTTCTTAGAAACTATTTTTTCCCCGTATTTATTATAGCAACATATGTTGTCTCAGATAATTATTCTCATTCCAATAAAAATAAACACTAATTCAACTTCTGTTGGAAATAAACAAAAATTAGACAGAGATTTCTAATGAGTTAAATTTTGGGACAAGCCCACAAAAGTGTGTGATTTGAAAATGAATGGTGCAGAAAACGTTCTGATAACCAAAGGATCAGAAACTCAAAAGGCTGTGATTTTCAGCTTGGTCAGATCCTTGTATTGTTTTACTTATACCTGGTTATGCACTACTGTTGATGCAAAAGGGAGAATGAGGCAGGAGAGTGCTGTACTGGGTAAAGCAGAACATTGGAACATAGCAACCTGAAATTACAATGGTTTAAGTTGCTATAAAACTCTATACTTACACCTGTCTCCTTGCTTCCAGTTTATAACTCAAACCCAGGAACCCTTAATAACACTTCTTGTCTCTGTGAAGGTATTTATAAACTCAGTCATCATTTAATCTTCCCTCTAATAAGTTATATGCATTGAACTCTTCAATCTAAGGGAAAGTCTGAGCATTTTATCATATTTGTGACTCCTTTATGGATGCTTCCCACTTTACGTACATATTTGTTCCAATATGGAGGTCAGAACTACACACAGTATCTGAAGTCACATAAATTAACAGTGCTGAAATCTCTCTGCTCCAGTCTGTATTTCCTAGTTTAGGTCGGGACAGACAAAATGCATACATTAATTACTCTGCAACAATTGGACCCATGTGAAAGAAAACAGATATTCATTGCCTGTGACAGGAGTTAATGCAAAGAAGACGACAAAGTCACGAGTGATTATCTCCCCTCTCTTCACTAGTAGAAGCAGGGGTTTTCAGGGTTGGGAGAAAGTGTCAGCTCAGGCCATGAGAGGTTAGTCCCAGATGTCCCTGGAGGTCCTCCATGGTCAGGCATTCCAGAAGCCAGTGATGCCAGCCTCCCTTACAACTGAGGTGGATGAGTTTTTTGAGGTGGAGACCATCTTCCAGATTGTTTCATTTTTGCTGGTTGGTGGACTGCGTTGAGCTGGTACTTACTGATCAGGGTGTAGGAGGTGCTGGGCAAAAATTTTTGTGTAAGCTTAGATTTGCTGTTTCTGTCAGTTATGCAGGGTTTTTGTCTTGCTGTTTTCACTGCAACTGTTTGTGCTTTATCTAGCAAGAGTTACAGCCCTATGAACTACACAGCAACATACTGAAGGTCAAACTGTGGGCCTCTGACATCAGCCTAATAAGTTGAGTGATTTCACCTCAGTGGGCCAAGACAGTGACAATCCCAGATGCTGCTTTTAAAGACTGCTTTAGTCTGGTTTATTGCTGTGGTAGGTTATGTCCATTACGGCACATATTTGCTGGCACTCCCTTCTGCTAGACATTTCCAGTCTCAGTACTTCCCATGACAGAGTTCTTCAAACTGTTATGTACTACACAGAAGAATGAGTATACATATGACTATACTGAATAACCTGCTAGTTGTTTGCATAACTTTTAACAGCTTTTCACAATAGTTTCTTATGAAGTGTCTTTTATTATTTGTTATTCTCTTAACTTCTGTTTTCTTTTTTGGTATTTTCCTCTGAAACCGCTACATTTACTGCAAAGCCATTGATAGACTTACCAGCTAAAACTCTTTGTAGGGCAATCTACCAAAACTATTAATCATGCCAGTTGTCCACTCCTTTCTGGCATTATTTCCAAGGACCTTTCATAGCAGACCAGATGAGTTACGGTTAGCTTCATTCCTGCCTTCCTATCTCTTGAGATCTCTGCAGTTTCTCCCCTTCACATTTTTGGCTGCAAAATGTAGGTTTTAACATCATTCTGAGTTAATATCAGAACTGAAAGTACTTCACCATCACCCTGTGCTATGAGTATGATGCCTGGCTTTTTTCCAGATACTGCTTAAAATACCAGTACAATGATGATAGTTGATGAGTATAAATGCCAGGAAAACTTTATCTCCTCTTTACATGTAATATTGCATAAAGAACTTTTCCATGGCTTCTTGATTTATTGACGATGGATAAAATATTAATATTAAGGATATACCCCTGTGTTCTTTTTCTTTCACTTTGTATATAATATTAAAGCTCCACCATGAAGATTTTCAGAAGTATAGGCAGGCTAAATTTTTCTCATTGCGTAATGCAACTGAGACCAGACTAGTCTAAAAGAGTGACTGCTGTTGTTGAGAAGGGTTGCCTTTCACTCTCTTGCCTCCCATGGCCTTGCTGTACAGTACAATCACTTCCATAAGAGCAGCTGTAGCAGTCACAACTCTCAGTTACTGAGCTGAAATACAGAGCAATGAGCTAATTTTGCAGCCTTAGTAAACCAGTGTCATACACAAGCAAACTATACCTGGAGTCAATGTTTATCTGCATTTACAGATAACAATACTGCAAATCTGTCACTGTGTTGTCTTAAGTTAGTGAGAATAAAGGAGAACCAAACCCCTCACTAAAAGTGATGACTGTGTGCAAAGTATTGAAAAAGCTTTTGTAACGTCAATGAAAAAGTATGGAATTGTGACATTTTTTAATGCCATCATCACGTGGTAGACAACTATTCAATGAAAGGACTATTTTCATTCCCAATATATGCAGTATTTCTTAATTCAAAATATCAATAAATGAATGCTTTCTCTTGTTTGTCATTATAATTCTTAATACTGCTGTAATACAATATCTGAGAACTCTTTCTGCTAAGTTAAAGAAATGTTACTTTTTTTTTAAATTTTATAGAGGAGCTTAGATATGTTTGGTCTAGCAGACACATTAGTAAAACTGCAGAAAAATACTGTTCATACTATCTTTTTTAGGACAAAGTCCTTTCTGAAAGTCCTTTCTCCATTTGTGGGCATATTATGAAGATACAATTTGCAGTCATCAGATGTGAGGAAAGTGGATATTGTGCTTCTGATATTCTCACTGAAAAATCAACATTTTCTAAAATTTAAGACTTATGTGCAGTACTCAATAAATAAAACAACAAAATATAATTAATTAATGTATAACTTTTAATGATATTACAGTAAATATGATTGCTCACTTCTGGTAGGAAGATGAGCTTGTTTGTTCTCCCAGTGTAAGGTGTATTCTGTAGTAAATGACATGGACTGTCTTTGTTATAGGATCTAGATATATGCAGGGAAATTACATTTTTTAACTTTCCCATAGATAAACTTGAAATTTTGGAAGCATTTGTACATACTTGGAATTTCTTTGACCTTAAATATAACGGTATTGTTAAAGTTCCAGGTTTTCTTTCTCGCACCAATATCACCTCTTTTGTAGCTGTTTGCCAGCTCACAAAATAGATTAAGGCAATATCAGGCATACTGAGGTCAGTATGGCTGGAATGATTGTGACAGTGAACTGAAAATGCAAAAGATGACTAAAGTTATCATAGATGCTTGCCCTGCCCTTCTGATGGATGCTTCTAGCCCATTTTAACATTGAATAGGATGAGCTGTTGGGAAGGAGAACTTAGCTGTCACTGATACTTGCCAGCACCTAGCTGTCCAAACTAAGATTGCTGCTGATATAACTTTACTATATTTTAAGCCTTTTTTTGTACTAACATACATTTTCTGCTGTTGCTCAAGCTTCCATTTCTTATTGTTTCCTATTATAAATGGTTTGTTCTTACTGGCAGAATTAGCAGAATAAAATCCTAAAAATGTCATCTTTCTTGCCAGAGTTATCACTCTATTTCCCTCCCCCCGCGCTCCCATTTTATTTTATTTTTTTTCTTTTGAAAAGCATTTGGACATAACGAGTGCCCTGATCCTGGAGTGCCAATCAATGCTCGGCGTTTTGGGGACAACTTTCAGCTGGGGAGCTCAATTTCTGTTATATGCGAGGAAGGATTTATTAAAACGCAAGGAACTGAAACAATTACTTGCATGCTAATGGATGGGAAAGTAATGTGGAGTGGACCTATTCCTAAGTGTGGAGGTATGTATAATATTTCTTTCTGATTCAGGAGAACTTGATGTAATGTCTTTTAAGTTGTCATCAAATGAAGTTCAGTTTTTTGCTAATGGATAGCACATAGCTCACATAAAACCTAGTCTTTAATAAAAGAGTCTAGTGGGGCACGAGCTTTTACTATAAACGTGTCTGCAGGAGGTAATTTTTCTCATAACTGTTATAAGGACAGAAGAAAAACAGGGAAAAAATGTCATGAACATCAGTGATAGAGGCACTGCTATATAACCTCTGTAACAATGAAGGCTCATCTAAGAAACTTATTAGGACTGGAATGGGAATAGTTTATACTTTTCATATTTTCAAATAGCTGTCATTTGGCACTGGTGGAACTACAGCTTCCTGAACACATTTTATGCTTGAAAGGATCATTCCTGCCTTTTTTTCCCTTCTCTTTAAAGCATGCATTTGTCCAGTTTGAGAAACTGTTTAAAGCAATGAGTTTCAGTGCTAGCAATACACCAATAATATTAATCTCTGCATTATTTTAATCCCAGTCCAATCAGTATCTGATTAGCCTCATTAATACCTAGGACAAAGAAATAGCAGGGAAGAAGAAAAAAAGAAAATCCTTCTGTTTTTACTGAACTTTATTTTAGTATATCTAAAGTTTCTGTTCTTCAACTTTGATATTTAAATCTCTTGTTCAGCTTATGACTCAAGGTCCTTAAGTAGTCAAGAAGTCCGAGTTTTGGGGGGGGGGGGGTGTTTGTTTGTGGTTTGTGGTTTTGTTGTTGTTGGGTTTGTTTGGGTTTTTTTAATTATTTTCACCCAGTTTCATATGGTTTTCTTCAAAATACAGCTGTGAACTTCCTACTTCAGATGAACAACTTAAAATCATTTGATTACTCAGTGAAGTTTTCTGACACAATATTAGATTAGAATGCAGATGGTGATCTCTTTTCAGGTTTTTAGCTATGGTATTTAAAATCATTTGAGATGTTTTAGCTCTCTGTTGCAGTGCTTACGTTTCTTCTATCCACAGTGACACTTAGGCTGGGGAAGTTTCTCTCAGTAATTGGTCTTCCTGTTCATAGAAATTAAATACTTCTTTACATCACAACCTCTAAACCATAGTGTTAAGCATATTTCTTTGGACATGTTTGTACTAATAGATATAAAAATATAATCTTTGCTTTATTATTTATCAGTATTTTAAGATCTCTTCACCTGAAGTTTAAAAAAAAAACAAAGTGAATTCAGTTGCTTGTAATGTGTGTGGGGTTTTTAAATTATATGATTTAATCAATAATGATGTAATCTGCAGTGACCACAATAATGTGGAGTTTGGGATCCTGCTGATCGTGCTGAAGGTTAGCACAAAGGCAAAGGTTTTAGATTTTAGAAGAGCAAACTTCGTCTCACTTGGAGCTCAGCTGGGAGGGATTTCATGGGAACCTTCCATGAAGGATAAAGGAGCTAGTGAGTGCTAGGAGCTTTTCAAGAAAGCTCTCCTGAAAGCACAGAAACAGTTCATCCCCTTTAAAGGTAAGGGAAGTAGCCAGAGCAAGAGATCCCCTTGGCTTAACTGCAAGCTTGTGAGTCTGCTCAAAACCAAAAGAGAAGCATACCGGAGACGGAAAAGTGGACAAATACCAGTTGAGAGTTGCAAGGACTTTGCTGGGGCACGTAGTGGTACAGTTACAGAAGCAAAAGCTCAGCTTGAATTGAAACTGGCCAGAGATATCAAAAACTACAAGAAAGTGGTTCTTCAGGTACATAAACAACAAGCAAGAACAGAAGGAAAACATTGGCCTGCTGTTAAACAAGGGAGGTAAATTAGTCACTGACAACGCTGAAAGGGCAGAGGTTCCCAATACTTTCTTCACCTCTGTCTTTACCAGCACTGTTGGGCCCCAGATCTTAGGAACAACAATTCAGGTTGACACAAACAGACCCACCATCTGTGAAGTTAGAGTTGTTATGCCAACTCTTACAGGAGCTTGACCTCTACAGATTGATGGGCCCTGACATTATCCACCCAAGGGTGTTAAGAAAGCTGGCTGACATTGTTGTGAGGCTGCTCTCTATAATCTTTGAGAAGTCCTAGAGATCAGAGAATGTCCCAGGAGACTGGAAGAAGGATAATGTCAACCCCATCTACAAGAAGCCCTTAAAGGAGGATCCAGGAAGTTATAGGCCCAAGTCTTACTGCAGTCCCTAGGAAAGTTATGGAATTAATCTTCCTGAGGGCTATCACAAGTCAAATGAAGCATGCAATTGGGAAATCTAGCATGGATTCACCAAAGGCAAATCATGCTTGACAAGCCTGGTCACCTTCTACAACAAAGTAACCTGCTCAGTTGCTGTGGGGTGAGCAGTAGATGTCGTCTGCCTGGAGTTCTCCAAGGCTTTTGACACAGTTCCCCACAGCCTCCTCCTAGAGAAACTGATGCACTGCAGTCTAGACAAGTGGTTGGTGTGGTGGGTGGGAAACTGGCTGACAGGCTGCACCCAGAGGGTGCTGATAAATCGCTCTTTTTCAAACTGGCAACCTGTCACAACTGGGGTCCCCCAGGGATCGATA
Organism: Chionis minor; assembly: GCA_013398295.1. Lineage (NCBI taxonomy): Eukaryota > Metazoa > Chordata > Aves > Charadriiformes > Chionidae > Chionis > Chionis minor. The sequence goes on along the minus strand of VZSF01017777.1, from coordinate 5,990 downwards.
TTGGGCCCAACGTTTAGTATCTTCATAAGTGATCTGAATGATGGGATCAAGTGTAACCCGATGAAGTTTGCTGATGATACCAAACTGAGTAGGGAAGTGAACACTTCAGAATGGAGTTACCCTGCAGGAAGACCTGGATAAGCTGGAAGACTGGGCTAACAAGAACCTTAGGAAGTTCAACAAGGACAAGTGTAAGGTCTTGCACCTCAGAAGACATAATCCATGAGTGCAGCACAGGCAGGGACCAACCTAGCTGGGCAACAGCTTTGTGGAAAGAGACCTGGGGGCCCTTGTAGACAACATACTCAATAAGAGTGAACAGTGTGCAGCAGCAGCAAAGAAAACCAATAGCATGCTGTTGCATCAAGGACATCACCAGTAGAGACAAAGAAGTCATTATTCCATTCTACTCAGTGTTTGTCAGGCCACACCTGGATTGCTGTGTTCAGTTTTGGTCCCCACTATAAAAAAAGATGTGGACAGGCTGGAGAGGTTCCAGAGAAGGGCCACCAAGATGATAAAAGAACTGGGAAGCCTGCCATTTGAGGAAAGGCTGAGAGAGTTGTGTTTGTTCAGCCTTGAGAAAAGAAGACTTAGGGAAGACCTTATCACCACATTCCAGTATTTAAAGGGTGGCTACAAAGAAGATGGAGCCTTCTTTTTTACAAGACGAGGGGTAATGGGTAGCAGTTTCCCCTGGGGAGGTTCCAATTGGACATGAGGCAAATTTTTCGCAATGAGAGCAATCAGCCATTGGAATAATCTCTCCAAGGAAGTGATGGATTGCCCATCATTGGACAAGTTTAAGATTCAGCTGGACAAGGTGCTGGGCTATGTTGTCTAGGCTGTGCTTTTACCAAGACAGGTTGGACCTGAGGATCTCGGAGGTCCCTTCTAATGTGATACTCTATAATTCTATGACGATATAATGCACTCGCTTTATTATAAGGTTCATGGAGCTGAATAACGCTGCTAATAAAGTATAAGATTACATTTTCAATGTTACATTAAAAACTTAAATTACTTAAATTAATGGGAATATTTTCAAATATCTGTCCATTCACGAGATAATCTGATCCGTAGGTGGTCTGAGATTCTAAATGGAACATATATTGGAAACCTAGAGGCTGGAACACTGGTATATTTGAATTAGATGTATTTGTCAGCTGTAGAATTAGAAACATTTTTAATATTTAAGATAAAATTTGAAGACAAATGAAAATATTTTTAAGCCAACAATGCAATTTGGTCTGTCGGGATGTTCAGTATTTTTATTGACTGTATACACATTTGCCTGCAACACATAGACATTTCATATAAGGTGAAATTTGCTTGCCCTACACATACCTCATAATTTCACTGTCATATGTATCAAGTCAAATACATGAACTCCACATACCAGCTAGGAGACACTGAATGTGATCACTGTGAAGTTTTCCTTCCACTGCAGAAATATTGGCTATTACAATATATAGGAGAGAACCACTTAATAATAAATGTGGTGCAGATGGATAAGGTCAGCTTACTCATTTCGTCAGGGCAATTCTGACCAGACTCTGCTGGGGCTTCCTCCCAGCCCTGCCCATGGCCCAGGATCCCACTTCAGCTCAGCCTGTAGCTGTTGGTCCCTGCCCCAGCAATACCGTAAGTGTGCAGGTCTCCAGCCCTATTCTCTGCTGATCTCAACGTGCTCATGGGACTACCTGGTTTGACCTCAGACCGAACCCATCACATTGAATCCATCTGATGGTCACTTGGCTGTCACCAGACCTTTTTCATATCACCAATCCCGTCCTGTTCACCTTGCTCAGGTTGGATGATGCTCGGTCTGTGAAAACACTAACTCTACACAAACATATGCGTGTGTGTATATGTGTGTGAGATCATACTTGGCTCCTGGCTTCTTTTCTCTAGTGCCCTGGTTTAGCTGTTCCCTGATGCTTTTGAATTTGAGATTCCTGTCTGTGTTCCTTTCATCCTTTCTGTGTGAGGGTTATATGTAGGATTTTCCCGTAATCTCTTGTAATATTATGCTGTTGTACCTGTGCTGCAGCTCTAACCTTGGTCTCCCTGCATAACTCCTGTAATGCTTAATATCCTGCTGTTCTGTAGCATGGGTGATAAGCTCCTGAAAAAAGGGTCTAAAATATGAATCTACAAGATGTATCTACAAGATGTTCAGTGACTAGTCTGTTATCCTCAAAGCTTTCTTCATACTCACATAGTGAAATTTCCTGCCTCAACCCCTGCACCATACTATACAAAGAAATAAATAGAAATGACTTTATGAGAATTCTTAGATCAGGCTAAGATTGGCTTTCAGTATTTGGCATAGACCTGTGTTTGACAAAGAGATTCTGGTTGATGACAACCTCTAGTTATGTTATATTTCTAGTATTTTGTATTTTACACTCTGAAAGTGGGTATGAATTTGCCAAGCAACATCAAATAGAACTGGAAGAAAGAACAGCGGCTGAAAATCAATGTAAAAAAGGTCAGGGACACAATCTTTTGGCTAGATGACCAGACAGTTCTATTTTCTAAAAAACAAGGCTCTTTAAGATAAGCCTGGTCACCCAGCTATTCTGAAGGGAAGGATTCCTGGGTCTAGGAAATCAGCATGTGATGGTGAAAGTCAAATACAAAATTATATTGAATCTTGTATTGCAAGCATCAGGAAGAACCATAATCAGAAGAAGGGTAAGAAAGATTTTCTTTTAACAAAAAACCACAAACAGCAAAATGCTCTATTATTGCTAGATCCAAATATGAAGAAAAATAACTCCTAATTTAGGAAATCTTATAATGGACATTATTTTTAATTTAATATTCATAGAAATATTTTTGTAAGAGAGTTACTTTTTTGTATTCCAAAGATAATATTTAACAGTTTCATGTAAATTTTGTGAGAAAATGGAGCTTTGTACAAGTTTAGCAATACTGTATTCCAACTATGGTAGTATACTGGCTCAGAATAACACCATCTGGTATTCCTATTCTTGTAGATATATTTTGTAGTTCATAGGCTCCATATGTATTATGAATATGCATAAGTGGTTGTATACACTAAAATGTAGGGATACTGAATGCTGGAGAGTTAACCTTCCGGTTGCTGAGGTGAATATGAATTTAAATACCTTATTGTTTGACTGGTATTGTTTGGTAGTATGAAAAAGGAACTTTAAAGGAAAAGGTGAGAAACACTGTTTTGAAACCATCAATGAGGAAAAACAAAGTCTAAATCCACATATTCAAAAATGTTTGTAATCCATTAAATTCTGAACTTTGTATAGATTTTAGAAACCCTTTTTTTTTCCTACACAGTAGGAGAAAGATGGACTATTATGTCCTTAAAAATACAAAATACCTCTTTACAACAGTTCATCATTTTAATACAGGAGCTTGGTAATGTCCTGACAAAAATGAAGATCAGACAAATGTATGATAATTCATGATCTTTAATTTGAAGGTGTGTCAAAGAGAGCAAAATTAATCTATGTCCAGAATAATATAGACAATGGTATGTACTGTGCTGCTTTGTCAAAATGAGCAACAAAAATGCCTTGCAGAATGTATTAGTTGAAAAAAAATACAGAAATTTAAGAAATAGCTATGTCTTTAGGGGAAAATGCTGTATATTTCACACTATTTTTAGTGGAGACACATGCCTGTCAACAGTACAGTAAGATCTTTCCAACTTCTTTGCGATATACAATTGAGCTCATTTATTTTCATTGTGTAGCCTTGTATGCATGTCCACTGGAAAAATGCTGTTGCGAAACTTTATGGTTCAGCTTTTTCTTCCTTAGAAGTAAAATGCTTCTGCTCTCTATCTAAATGGATAGTTACCTTATACTGGTAATAAATAAAAAAATAAATAAAAAAAAAAGAGTGTTTTCTGATAAATAAATACATAAACAGTTATGTTGGTGATTGGGGCAGAGTGTACCCTCAGCAAGTTTGCCACAACAGCAAATTGGGATGAGTGGCTGATAAGCCAGAGGCTTGTGCTGCCGCCCAAAAGGACCTCAGCAAGTTAGAAAAATAGTCTATTAGGAACCTCATGAAGTTTAACAAGGGGAATTACAAAGTCCTGCACCTAGGGAGGAACAAGGCCATGCACTGATATATGCTAGGGGCCACCCAGCTGGAAAGCAGCTTTGCAGAAAAGGTCCTGAGAATCCTGGTGGACACCAAGTTAAGCTGTGCCCTTGCAGCAAAGAAGGCAAAAAATCTTATCCTAGGATGCATAAGGCAAAGTATTGCCAGCAGGTTGAGGGAGATGATCTTTCCTGTCTACCCTGAGTACTGGTGAGGCCACACCTGAAGTTTCTGTCCAGTCCTGGTCTTCTTGGTACAAGAGAAACATGGAAATACAAGAGAGAGTCCAATGAAAGGCTGCAAAAATGATTAAGAGATTGGAGCACCTTGCCTATGAAGAAAGGCTGAGAGAGCTGGGACTGTTTAAATTGGAGAAGGCTCAGAGGGGTATCTTATCAATGTGTATTAATACACTGAAGAGAGGATGCAAAGAGGACAAAGGCAAAGCCAGATTCTTTTCAGTGGTGTCCAGTGACAGGATCATGGGCAATGAGACCAAACTGAAACCTAGGAGGTTCCATCTAAACATCAGAAAATGGTTTTGTTACTGTGAAGGGTGACCAAGCACTGGCATAAGTAGCCCAGGGAGGTGGTGGAGTCTCCTTCCTTGGAGATGTTCAAAAGCTGTGTGGTCATGGTCCAGATCATGTGCTTGTTTAGGTAAATGCAGAAATAAATTACTACTAGAGTAGAATTCATTTCCTATCCTTTTTTTTTTTTTTTTTAACCCAGTAAACAAAGTCCCTGACCATTTTATTATAAAATCAGTTTAAGGCTATCCTTTGTCCTTACTGGAAACTGGATCAAGTCTGTATTAAATCTACCTGCAGTAGTAATTTACATGACTCCATCTTTGCAGCAGTAATGTTATGTCCTCATAGAATCACAGAATGGTTTGGGTTGGAAGGGACCTTGAGTCCAACCCTCCTGCTATGGGCAGGGACATTTTTCATTAAACCAGGTTTCTCAAAGCCCCGTTCAACCTTACATTGAACACTTTCAGTAATGGGGCATCCACAGCTTCGCTAGACCGCCTGTTCCAGTGTCTCACCACCCTCACTGCAAAAAATACTTTCCTTACACCAAATGTAAATCTATGGTCTTTCAGTTTAAAACTGTTACCCCTTGTCCTATTACTACAGACCTTGATGAAAAATCTGTCATTTTTGTAAGCCCCCTTTAAATATTGAAAGGCTATAATAAGGTCTCTCCGGACTCTGCTTTTCTGCAGGCTGAACAACTCCAACTCCCCCAGCCTTCCTTCACAGGAGAGGCGTTCCATCCTTCCGAACATTTTTGTGGCCCTCCTAACCTACTCTAACAGGTCCATGTCCTTCTTGTGCTGGGGACCCCATAGCTGGATGTAATACTCCAGGTGGGGTCTTACAAGAGCAGAGCAGAGGGGAAAAAAACACCTCCCTTGAACTGGTGGCCATGTTTCTTTTTTTGTATCCCAGGACAGAGTTGGCTTTCTGGGCTGCAAGCACACATTGCCGGCTCATGTCCAAGTTTTTATCCACCAATAACCCCAAGTCCTTCCCTGCAGGAATGCTTTCAATCCATTCATCTCTCATCATCTTCAGAAGGCCTCCTGACAGATCTCGTTTGCTTTGGAAGTGAGTATTGAAGTGTTTTGGTAACAGGCCAAAAGTTTTTGCTTGCGTTTAGAAATAAATGACAGGCAATTGTTGCATTCAGATAGTTACAAAATCCATACATATAGTGTATAACTCACTTTCAGTGCTTTACTATCAAAAATGCTTTATTCAACAATAAAAAACCCAAGCAAAAATAAAAAATAAAAAAACTTTGTATAAATACAGATGCCTATAATGTATCAGGAAGGGGAGTATCAGTACACAGGCATGTGTTCGCAGGGCGGGTGGAAA
>VZSF01015611.1:307515-339147 GCA_013398295.1 Chionis minor | reverse complement strand
AATTTGCACAACCAGGAGAGGATGGTAATCAGAGGGCTGCACCAGACACGGGAGTTTCCTGGTGATATCCCTGACCCGAGCCCCAGGGAAGGAGCAGACTTCCCTGTGGGATGGGTCTGGTCAGCATATGGGACCCTCTGTTCCTCTCAAAAGGGAATCACCTGCAACAATTAGCCTTCTTTTCTTCTTGACAGAGACAGTGCTAATATGTGGGACAGACTGCCTCGTCCCAGGCAACGCCCCAGCAGAACCTTCATCGACGTTCTCGCTTGCCTGACCCTCGAGTTCCAGGGCCCCGTACCTGTTGTGTAAAGGCAGCTGGGCCGGTGAGGGAGGCCAGGGGGCACTCGCCTGCCTCCCCGAGCAGGGACCTGTTTCCATTCTCCCCCGTCACTTCGCTCCCCCCCTTCTGCCTGGTGGCAAGAGGGAAGGGGATCCTTCCTGCTGGCCCTCTCCCTGCTGCCCTCGCCTCAGGCTGTGGCTCCAGCATCCATCTCCCTCTCACATCTCTGATGCTCCTCAGCCTTTCCACCTCCTCCCTCAGCTCCGCCACCAGGCTGAGGAGATCGTTCCCCTGGTGGCACCGCACACAGGTGCCATCTCTGCTGTCCCCAGTGCCAGGGACAGGCTCGGGCACTCCCTGCAGCCAGAGACCCACACGGCCACCTGTTTGCCTGGAAGCTCTGTCTGGGTCACCGCATCCCTTTTTACCACAGCTTTCGGATGAGTGGCAACCATGATTGGTGTGTGGGTTTTTTCTCTCTTCCCCCCTGTGAGGGCAGTGACCACCAATTAAGCCCGCCCCTCGCGCCAGAAAGGGACACCAGTTACCCCCAGCGCACTTACCCACACGCGAGCCCAGTTGCCGGGGTCGCAGCGACCGGTCGCGACGCTCCCGAGGCCCGTTTAAAGCTGCCGCGGGCGGCGCTGGCTCCGCCCCTGTCACGTTACCGCCCCCCCCCACGCGGTGCCGGCACGAGCTCGCCGCTTTTCCCGGCTTCCAGAGCCCCCAAAACGAGCCCTTTGCCGGTCCTTTTCCCCGCGATTCCCTCCCCCGGCGCGGACTCGCCTGCACTGGAGCTGGTCTCCTCGGCGACCAGCTCCAGTGGAAAGATAAAGCCTAACTAAAGTAAAAAAGTAAGTCAAACTAGTCTTTTTCTTTCAAAAACAGCTGATTCGGGGAGGGGAAAGAAACAAACCAACACCAGGCTTAATTTGTGTAGGTTTCAGTAAATTTTTGAGGTATGCCACAGGGAAATTAAATAAACCAGTAAGGAACTGGCCCAAAAAAAGATGTCATTGTATCCTATCAGAAGAGGAAGCACTAAGCTGAAGAAACGTAAGTAGTAAAGTTCCTCTAGAATCTACCTTGGGAAGAATTTTTGTTTTTTTAATTTGTCATTAATCTTGCATAGAAAGGAGCACAATGCACACTTTCGCTGACACCACCGAGTCGGGCGCACCACGAGACCTCAGCAGACCAACGCTCTGTGCCGTACAAACCAGCTGTCCTCAGGTAAAGCCACAGCAGAAGCGGGATGACAGCCGTGCAGCACTGCCACACGCAGCTGGGTCTCGCCGCAGGAGTCGCTACTTTCCAGCAATTCCCCCCGGGACCCTCAGCTTCACGCTGCCGCTGCCGCCAACCTGCGGAGAACCTTCCAGAAGGGGAGGCTGAGCCCCAACGGTGATGGCCAGTCACTGATGGCCCATGGTGAATGGGGCATTTGCTCCCCACACCTGTAAGTGAGGGGGGTGAGGGGCCCCTGAGGGGTCCTGGCAGCGGAGCTGGGGCTGGTGGCAGCCGCCGCAGCAGCAGCAATGGGAGCACTGAAGGCAGGGGGCAGCATGGGCGCCCCCACAGCTCTGCCGTGGGGTGGGGTGGGGTGAGGGCACCCCACAGCCCTGCACCCCGGCTGCCCTGGCCAGCCCGACCTCCTCTGGGGCTGCACCATCGCTCCTCACAGGAGGAGGAACCTCACAGGTTCCTCAGGAACCGCCACGCTGACCCCCAGCTGTGCTCCCAGGCCGTGACTCTGCCCTGCAGAGCGGGGAGGTCGCATTGCTCGTTAATGTTAAATGCATCTGCAATTAAGTGCGTTGCTGGTACGCAAGCTCATTTAGTCTCCACACTCCCAGTTCCTCCTGTAACTGCTGTAGCAGTTGTGCTAAGTCCAAGATCACGCATTTAAGAACCCGACATTCAAAGGGCATTCATGCTCACATAATGATGAAGAATGGCCAATGATCTGCAGAATTAAAGAGGAGAGCAACTGGAGAACAAGTCCAGCCACATCCGCTAAAGGAAGGAGCTTTCATGCCAACACACTGATCCTTGTAAAACTTCACCTGGAACACCACACGCAGTCTTGTCTATCCTGCTTCAAGAAAGATGAACTTGTACCTGAAAAGCCAGGAGGATGATTACGGAATAGAGAGCCCAAGTTAAGAAAGGGGATGAGAGATTTGAATTGTAGTCAAATGAGAAATGAAAAAATGGAGTAAAAGTAGAGGCAAATACCAGAACTTGTACCTGAAAAGCCAGGAGGATGATTAGGGAATAGAGAGCCCAAGTTAAGAAAGGGGATGAGAGATTTGAATTGTAGTCAAATGAGAAATGAAAAAATGGAGTAAAAGTAGAGGCAAATACCAGAGGGGGAAAAAAAAAAAAAAAAGAAAAATGTTAAAAAACAGGTATAAATTGGCTGCGGCTGGTTTAAGCGGAAAATTAGAAGATGGTTTCTGGCTCTAGATAGAGTGGTCTACTAGCACACCTTCATATAAGAAAAGTGAGAGCAAAATACAGTTAAACTAATCAAGCTCTACCTATAAAATAGTTATGAAACGGACTATTAAGACATCCTTGTCTGAGAGCTGGAGTTTGGACTTGGTGACTAAAGTATCATTCATTCCTTTCAGGGACTCATCTTTCATTCAGCTACACACTGAAAATAAAAAAAATAAAAAAAAAACAGGAATGAAGAATAATTATCAGTTTTGCTTTTAAAAGCAAAACAATCAATTTTTTTTTGTTTATCACATTTAGTACTAAATATGTGTATACCAGAAGAAACTTGTCATTTCTCCTCTTTGTCTCAAACGCTTGCATATCTTTATGTGTGCATATGCCCCGCATATAAAAATGTCTCCATCTTCAACAGTTGGTTCGAAAAGTGCCTTGGGTATTGAAGCCTACTGGTGAGACTCAGAAAATAGTCTTCAGTAGGTATTTCTGTGCATTATGTGGAATCCTCTGGCTCGTAGGAGCCTTGTACATGTTTCAAGCACTGCTCTCACAGAACACAGTGCAAAGGCAGTACAGTAGGTGCTTTATAAGCTTCCCAAAGCTGTCAGTAAACACTGTAATGCCAAATTTCCTAAATGTTCCCAAAAAAAACACCCAGAGATGGAAATGGTTATTAAAGATTTAAATAAATAAATTTAAAAACATTAACACCCAGCAAGAACAGCACTCCGTCTGTTCTGTTATCTAAATTATAGTCACATATACCATTTTTACAAGATTTCCAGCTAAGTAAATAAATCTTGTACTATGACCATACACACATACATCTGTGTTCTCTGAATTGTTTGAATTAGCACTGCTTTACTCCCTTTAAGGCAAACTATAAATTCTTTACAAAATTTCTGGACAAAAAAGATGGCAAGTTTTATTACATAAGGTTATAATCACATTTAGACTGCATTTTTTATAATTTCTCTTACACTTGCATATATAACTATTACTATAAGAAAACTCTGTCTCGTAGTCCTGAGGTGCAAAAAGATTGAAGTTCAGTAACTGGAGCATTAGAAGGCAGCTGAGTAATACTTATATTCAAATCAATTTCTGGTATTATCAATTTAATAGCATTATCAAACTACAGGAATTCATCATGTGTACTGTACTTAGGACTAAAAAATCTAAGAAAGCCTTCATATGGGGCATTAAAAGTTTTAATTAAAATATATGGGTTTAATCCTGTATCTAGTGCATTCGCGGTTTAAAACAGCAGTTCTCAAAGCTTGAATACTGTCATCTAAATGCAAGGAAAATATGAAAAAGTAAACTTTGGTGACAAAATTGCCTAATGGTACAAAATTACTAGAATTTGAAGCTGATTGAGAAGAATTCTAAGAGATCTTAAAATTTAAGACTGAACAGACAGGTAACTAAATGTTGGGTAATATTCAGTGTGGGTATGTACAAAGTAACGCGCATGGGAAAAAAACCCTAGCTACAGCTATAAAGCTTGCTAATACATTAGCTATTATCTTTCAGGAAAAAGAACTTATAGCCGTGGTGAAAAAAAGCAAAAGCAATAACTTTGGGGGTTTATTATGAAAGACAATATATTACTATATCACTAAAGAATATGGTACCTTTAACCTCTCAGTTCTAGTTACCAGAAAAAATGGTTATCTCTATCTAGTTATCTCAGAAAAAATAAAATTTATTAAAAAAAAACTAGCAAGAAGGACCATAAATGTGATCTGAATCAGGGAATTATTTCCATATTGGAAAATCTATACATGATCCTTTTAAGGACCCACAATCAAACTGAGATAGGCTGAGATTGTCTAAACTGTAAAAAGAAGCAATGGAGGGAGGACAGAACAGAAGTCCATCCACACACTGAATATCGTCACGATGAATATGGTTGCACTGCTCTCGTCAGGGCAGTAAAGTTATGTGGTGCCTACTAGAATTTGCCTTCAAGTGGCAAATTTTAAAATAAACAAAACTGAAGGGTTTTCTTCCACACTGCTTTCATTCATTCAGTTGGGAACATCATACACAGTATGTTGTTAAAACCAGAGGTATGAATGTGTTCAAAAAAGATTAAGACAAATTCACACAACAGATCATCAGTGCCCAGTGGTGTGAACATCCTGCTGAGCAAGTCCTAGATTCTGGCAAAAATTTTCCTGAACAAGGATAGCTATAAAAATGCCTGTTGAGGTATTCTTTGCTAAACATTCCTGCCTGGCCGCTGTCAAAAATATCAGCCTAGATATGGGTCCAAGGAGACTGATTTGATAGTTTGTGCATTTTAATAATTTAGTCTGTCGTTCACAAAAAAAAAAAAATTATTTTGTCTGTCTTTTGTATTATTGAGAAGGTGAGATGAAACAAGGTATTTATTTAATACATTCAAAGAGGTCTACAATGCACAGGTAATCCAGATCATTCCCAATTCTGCAATGAACTGTAAAACCAGTGTCGTTCAGCCTCTTTAACTGTCAAGATGGAACAAATGAGACTGTTCCAACTTTTACAGAAAACCCAGAAAAATGCAGAAAAAAAATTCTTGTTTTGTTTGGGGGGGGGGGGGGAGAAGACACAGCTCCTCTAGTATTTAAAGATTAGTTCCTGAATTCTACTGTATTTTCTTACTAAGTCAGGTTACTACAAATCAAACTATTGTTTCCTCTACAATTTCAATTCCTCATGCCCCTGACCTTTGCAATATGACCATCAAGTTATGCATCAGAAGACTGAGAAAGGTGTAGTGCACCGTTTCTTTCCCAGCACGTTTATCAATGAACAATCAATAATTACATAGTACATAATTCCAAATACTTATTAACATACTAAACCACATGTTTGTCTTAACCTCATTTTACCATTGCCCATCCATAATTTTCTCAAGAGTATGGGAAACTTACTACCTCATATTCCTGTGGAAGTTGAAAAATACTACTTATTTCTTCACCACTATTTGTGGTGGAAATATTACAAATCTATAAATTCTTTTATAAATACTAAAAGTTCCCTCATATTGAAGTTTGTTAATCTCCTTGGTACACGTGACTATATCATTTACTCAGTTAGTGAAAGCCCCCTGTGGCCCCAAATCAAAACGAAGTCTTATTCGCTTCTTCTGAAAATCCTCAATTCATCTGATACCTCTGCTATGTTCTATACGTTTCTCTTGAATACAAATCATAGAATCATAGAATGGTTAGAGTTGGAAGGGACCTTAAAATCATCTAGTTCCAACCCCCCTGCCATGGGCAGGGACACCTCCCACTAGACCAATTTGCTCAAAGTCTCATCCAACCTGGCCTTGAACACTTCCAGGGATGGGACCTCCACAACTGCTCTGGGCCACCTGTGCCAGTGTCTCACCACCCTGACAATAAAGAATTTCTTCCTAATATCTAATCTAAACCTAACCTCTTGCAGTTTAAAACCGATATTCCTGGTCCTATCACTACACTCCCTGATAAAGAGTCCCTCTCCATCTTTTCTGTAGGCCTCTTTAAGTGCTAGAAGACTGCTCTAAGGTCTCCCCGGAGCCTTCTCTTCTCCAGGCTGAATAACCCCAACTCCCTCATCCTGTCCCCATAGCAGAGGTGCTCCAGCCCTCTGATCATCTTTGTGGCCTCCTCTGGACCAGAGCTGGACACAGTACTCTAGCTGGGGTCTCATGAGAGACGAGTAGAGGGGGAGAATTGCCTCCCTTGACCTGCTGGCCATTCTTTTGATATCAACCAGGATACGGTTGGCCAGTTTCACACAGGCCCACCTCTCAAGCCTGTCAAGGTCACTCTGGATGGCAGCCCTTCCCTGCAGCATGTCAACGACTCCAACACAGCTTGGTGTCATCAGCAAAATTCCTGAGGGTGCACTCAATCCCACTCTCCGTGTCGCCAACAAACATGTAAAACAGCACCGGTCCCAGTACCAAGCCCTGAGGAACATCACTTATCACTGGTCGCCACTTGGACATCAAGCCATTGACTGCAACTCTGAGTGCGGTCATCCAGCCAATTCCTTATCCACAAAGTGGTCCATCCATGAAATCCATGACTCTCCAATTTAGAGACAAGGACGTCGTGCAGGACAGCATCGAATGCTTTGCACAAGTCTAGGTAGATGATGTCAGTTGCTCTCCCCTTATCCACCAACACTGTAAGGTCTTCATAGAAGGCCACCAAATCTGTCAGGCACGATTTGCCCTTAGTGAAGCCATGTTGGCTGTCATCAATTACTCCTTATTTTCCATGTGCCTTAGCAGAGTTTCTGGGAGGATCTGCTCCATGATCTTGCCAGGCACAGAGGTGAGATTGGCCGGATCCTCCTTTTTTGCCTTTTTGAAAATGGGAAAATGAAAAGCGTTTCCACTTTTCCAGTCAGTGGGAACTTCACCAGACTGCCACAACTTAGCAAATATTATGGATGGTTGCTTAGCAACTTCATTCACTAGTTCCCTCAGGACCCATGGATTAATCTCATCAGGTCTCATGGACTTGTGCACCTTCAGGTTCTTCAGCTGGTCTCAAATCTAGTCTTCTACAGCAGGTGGTTCTTCATTCTGCCAATTCCTGCCTTTGCCTTCTGCAACTTGGGCAGCGTGGCTTGACCAATTGCTGGTGGAGACTGAGGTAATAAAGTCATTGAGTACCTCAGCCTTGTCCATGTCCCGGCTGTACAGGTTTCCCATTCCTTCCTGAGTGGGACCACATTTTCCCTAGTCTTCCTTTTCTTACTGATACACCAGAAGAAGTTTTTCTTGTTGCTCTTGATGTCCCTGACCAGGTTTAACTCTATCTGGGCTTTAGCTTTCCTAACCTGATCCCTGGCTGCTTGGACAATTTCTCTTTATTCCTCCCATGCTACCTGTCCTTGCTTCCACCCTCTGTAGGCTTCCTTCTTCTGTTTGAGTTTGTCTAGGAGCTCCTTGTTCATCCAATGCAAGCCTTCTTGCATTTTTCCTTGACCTCCTCTTCATTGGAATGCATCACTCCTGAGCTTGGAGGAGGTGGTCCTTGAATATTAGCCAGCTTTCCTAGGCCCTTCTTCCCTCCAGGCCTTTGTCCCTGGTCAGGCACCATCCAGGCAGATAACCCTCCCCAGAAAGTCCAGCTCTTACTTAGAATGAGCAAGGAGTTCAAGACGGGAATCAAGTATCAATCTAAAAGGTGAAGAGCCCAGTTTGATTCAAATGTCTTTATATGTTTTCAGTCTGCCATGGATATCAGGTACAGAGACTGAAACCAAAAACTTTCAGAACAAAACTGACCACCACACCACAAATTCTTTCTAAGCTAATAAAAAACTCCTCCTCAGTTACAAGGATCTTCAGAAAAAACAACCAACTTTTTCAAGAAAATGAATGTCCGTCTGTAAGAAATGATCTTGGCAAATTTATTTGCTATGTTATCAACAGCAACAGCACTATAGCACTCCATGCTTTCACACAGATTTGCAAGTGTAGCCTGAAACAAGGAATAAACACAATTCTGGAAAAACATACCATAAAATCATACAGACTTGAAGCAAGAATGGTGAAAAAGAGAGGGAGTAGTTATATTCTCCAAGTGCAGGTGAGCGATTTGCTTAACCACAAGTCAAGCTTCAAGCTTTTTTCAGTTGGAATGCTAAACAAACACAGGAGAAAATATGAAAATTAAATCTTCCAGTCTTTCTTAGGATATCATGATAATTTCCTCAATGCCAGCATGGGAAGTGAGAGTGGACTGCAATTTAGCCTTATAATAAAGGTGTAAGACCACATCCTCAACTCATATAAATCAGCATCATCCAAAATACTTTTCTGACTAGGACACTCATTCTTCAGTTGGAGCAAAGTCCAAAGACAGTACAGGAGAAATTGCATTTTTCGCCAAGCTGTTTATCTGTGAATAGCTCAGACAGATTCCCCTTCTTATTCTCTTGCCTCTCCTTGTGCAGCTACCTATTCTTTTTTCAGAGATTGACCCCTGACTAAGAGGGCAGCTGTCTGAGCCTGTGAAAGTGCGCCAGTCAAGTAGTCCTGGGAGAAGAGCCCAACATGAAATTCAGATGGTGGAGGAAGCTATAAACCAGGAAACAGAAGGGAGCTATTCTCAGGCCCCAACCTTTTTTAGAAAACTTCCAAAATTTTTCAAATTCTGACAGTTACAGTGGAAAAAAAAAAAAAACCAACACCAACCCAAAAGCCAGGTGAAAGTGTGAAATACTGCTTAGTTTTTATCTTAATCTCTTTGAATAATATCTGGTCATAAACAGAAAAAGAAAAAAAAATCCACTGTGCATCTGACTTAGTAATTAGTTCCAATTATATTTAAAGAAACTGATTAACAAAGATGCAGCCTTCAGAGAAATTTAAGATTTAAATTGGTGTTAGTTCTAAGTGTTATTTGCTATTCTTCTGTTTAATTTAAAAATGTTTATTGTTGCCTCTTTGTATGTTCTCAGCATGAGCTCTCTTCTGGGTTGTTGAAAAATTAATGAAAGCAAAAAGTTATATTTAAGATCAGTTCCTTTGGGGAATGTCAATCACAGTTACATTTAACAAAACTTGCAGAAAGGCAAATAGTAACTACAAATTTTAGCATAATCCAGAGCAGACATGCACGTCTAAAACAACAAAAAGTCCTGTGAGCTGCTCCCAAATGCTCACAATATAAATTAGATAAGGAAGAATAGGGAAAGGTAGGCAATTAAATTTGTTCTCTATTATTCTCTAAGCTTGGGACTAATTTAGTTTTCTGAGGAATTAAACAATTTTCTTGTTCTAAATGAGACAATGGAAGGCTATATGTTAAGTGATAACAATAATTAGAAGTACATTTTGTTTGCTGGCTGTGCTGAATACACAGAATATTTAAACACTATAGAATATAGGTAGCATCAGAGTTTTTACCACAGAGGTTTAGCCCAGAATGCTGTCAGACTCATGTAACAATGAGGCATTTGTTCAGTGAGTGATTTTAATCAAATAGATAAATAGAACAAAGCCAATTTAACAATGTATGCCCATTCTGGGTGAAAATTTTGTTCGTTTATGTAGTTTCAGTAGTTAGTTGGAAGATTCCAGTTCCCAGAGAGAGCTAACGAGAGCTAATAATCTCTCACTGTACAGATTAGCTGGGCCAAATTGTTTTTCCTACCCAAGAAACATGTTAGATCACGCATTTTTAACAATTCAATATTTTCATTGATACTTGTGAGAGCACTTTTAAGGCATAAACATTGTTTGTAACTGACTGAATAGAGAAAGCTAAAAGCAAAGAGTTACGTTCATTTGAAATACCAAAAAAATCTGGACAGGACAACATTCAAAATCCACATAAGGAAAGGAAGATACAAGGTTCAAACCTAGCAGTGATTCCGGTTTATGGAAGAAAGAACACCAAAAATTCAGAAATTTTCCACAAACTGGAATTACTGTGTTTGACCTAGTTTAATCGGGAGTCTGGGTTTTGAAACAAGCTACCTGACACGCTGCCCAGAACTAAGGGTCCTGGAAGCCCCAGCTGTCTCTGTTGCCGAAGAACAGGGGAATGAACGACTCAAAGGATGCAGAATACGGCTTCCCACCAGCCTGCCAGCGAGGCTGCCAAGGAGCTGGGGAGAGGAGCTGGCACAAGTTCTGGTTTCTCCCAGCAGAATCCAGATATCAAAACTTGTCTGGCTTCTAGCAGCACATGGGAAGTACTGTTGAAAAAAAATCCTGACAAAAACTGAAAAGATTTTTTTTCACTACCTCGGTGAACATGCAAATCCCAACAAAAAGTTGAGAAGGTCTAATGAAGCCTTGAGTACACCCAGACCTTACTGAGGATGTGAAAACAAGCCAAGGAGCCCACAAGGACATAAACAGTTGTAGTGCTTCTGCACAATACACTGCAGTAGGAAATTCTACTGGTAGAGTTTGAAAATAAATAAAACCTTACATAAAACTTGAAAACTCTACACGCAAAAAAGGTGCTTTCTCCCTTCAAGAACTTTCTAATGTCACTTTCCACCTGGATCTGCCTTTCAGCAGTTAAAGTGAACAAAACCCAGACCCTCTTCTTCTGCCTTCTTTCTCCTCACATCTCCTGAATGCCACATCTGATGCTGCATGCCATTCCTATGAAGAAAAAAGCCACTGTAGGAGCAGAGTAACAGTTGTGCTGGACAAAACCTGCCTGTATCATAGAAAGTTCTAACAGAGAATAAGCACCGTGGGGAAAAAAAGAGTGAGTGAAAGAAGGCCTGAAAGAGAGAGAGTGAAAGGAAAAAAAAAAAAAACAAACAAAGTAGTGCTACACAGTTCTGGCAAAGCCAAAATAAACATATTTTAACCTTAATTATTAAGCATCAAATAAAAACGTTACCATATCCCATTTAAAAATATACAAGGAATGTTTGTTCCCATTTTAAGCCGAGAGCCTTAAAAAGATAACCTACATTGAAATGGAGTGTTTGACCATAAAAGATATTGAAAAATACAGGGAAGATTCTGAGGCTAGCTGATGAGATCAGGAATGAGTAATACTTTGTCACAGATCACTTCTTTGATCACTTCAAATGAAACCAAAGGAACTAATAGCCACCAGATTTAATACCATGCTTTCTCCTTTCCTTGCCCTTTTTGCTTTATTTTTCCCCTTTTTTTCCCCCTCCAGTGTAACATTACCTTTATTTCTAATCCAAAGAAATTTATGGCAGTGAGCTAAATTCATCCATCATAAATGTCCTCACAACAGATAGCTCGACTTATAAAAAGATTTTTTTCTACTGTGTACGAGGCCTGAAAGGACAGGTCAAATAAACCCCACCTAATACTATTCAACAGTAAAACTGTTAAAATAAGAATAAATGCCATTATTCACTATTAGACTACAGCTAGGGGCACAGCAAGCTAATTGCTTCATTACAATGGACGGATTAGATTATTAAGAGTGAAATGATTATCAAGTGCACAGTCATGGGGTCATACTGGATTCTTCATTTCTCCTGGAGGCACAGTTGTACTGATGGCAAAGAGCGTTTTTAAAACCTTAAGTATCCAGGAGGCTGCACTTTTTCTTTTCAAATGAGGACACTGTCGCTCTGATTCATGCTTTAATCATTTCCTGATCAGACTACTTCGAGTTTTTCTAACGAGGATGAGAAAACATAACTTGTATAAAATTCAGCAACCTCCCTGTCAAACTGAAATAACCTGGGAGAACACACCTCATCACACACTCTACGATTAAAGACATCACCGCAGACCAAACGACAGGTTTTGCTGCTATAGTTACTGCTATACTACACAGATAGTAGATCCTACAGTGCAATGCACACTGCAGGTAATGGAATTCGGGATAGGACGTAGGGTGAACCTAAACAAATCTTTCCTTGTACATCAGGACTCAGACGTCCTCACCTCTGAATCATCCAAACCAGCTATTTTTTGTAGTATGCCATGGCTGTCACCTGATGCATTGCTTCTTGTTTTGTGGAAACCAGTGCACAGGGAAATTGGAGAACTGGCATACACTTTAATTTATTGTCCCATTACGGAGTAAAAATTTGGAGTTGCACACCTGGATCCAGAGAAGTGGGGCATGTACCAAGCTGCAGATAGCTGGAAAAGTATTCCAAGAAACTCTTGGATTCTCAGTATCAAGAATTGATTCTCATTTTGGAACACAAGTTTTGCAACTATTTATTTTCAACTACTAGACAGAGCTCAAATTCATACACCTCTTAAAATGAATGGCCTACCTTCCCATTGAAAACTTTTTACAATAATGACATCCTTCCTCAAGGACAGAAAATAACAGAAGCAGAAAGAGACAAAGATGAACACACTAAGATACGAGTCTCGTGGATGATCCGCGTTTGCTCTATTTTTACTAAAAGCCCAGAGAAAGGAACAAAACCTACTTGTGCTGCTTCAGGGGCAACATTTGTTCAAGGCTGTGAAAATGTATTTTGGGAGTGCGAAGGGATAATCTAAGTCAGATTTCTTCTTGTTTCTAATCACTTCCTTCTTTGTGAGAGCGCAGACAATCCCAAAACTTGCTAACAAATGCTAAGGTCAGCTCCCTCTCCACCTCTGCCCAGGAAACACCCACAGAGCTGCTGGAGAGGGAGAGTAGCAGGTCTCCTTCCCGGCCCCAAAAAGAGCTTTGTATCCCTCTTCAGCACACGGTCAGAAACAGGGCTGGGCGATTTCACTCCGTGTTCAGCATTTTGGTGTCGTACTTACAGGCACCTTGACTCAATCCATCCATCTTCGGAAGAATTTACATCAATCTGCTCTGACTAAAACTGGATAAAACAGCTTATTAAAATAAAGAAACGTGGGAAAACAAAGCTAGCGTAGAAATGTAGACTACAGCTTCCTTTAAGTGTGTCTGACAGATTGAGAGAGCGCAAGTAGGTTGGAGCAAAGCACGAAAGTGAATAAGGAAATGAACAGAAACTGATAGCATCCAGGCGCTCGCATTTTGACTGGCACGGCTGTCTGTCACAGGCAAATTAAAAACAGCACTTTGGTTTGAAATGGTGCAGCTGACAGTGGGGGAAAAAAAAAAAGAAAAGAAAAAGCTTCAGCTATCAAATGCCAACTGTTAGAAATATCATTAATTAAATACACCCACTTCAAATTTCCGTACTTTGATTCTTACTTGACTAAACTGGATAAATTGGCTACAGACAAGAGTTAATGTTGTTAGCACCCATGAAGGTGTTTTCCTTTAGCAACAGGCATACAGGGATTTGCCACCAAAAAGAGCTGAAAGAAAGATATCGTGGCAAAGATAGTTCAAGACCATAAGACAACTATTTTTACATATTATCTACTACAGATAAAATAGCGCTGAAGTGTTTTGTAGTCTAACAGAGACAGTAAAAAACTTTCAATCAGAAAGATTTTCTTAATAAGACCCCAAGAGATATTGACTTTTGATCACTTATTTTTCAAAAATAATTGGCATTTTTCATAAAAATCATATATACACAGAGAGGACATTTTAGATTTTTAATATTAGGCAAATTCATGTATCATTCTATTTTGCACTTAATTAAATAACTTTCTTTTCACATTAAATCAGAATTATTCTTCAAATATTTTTAGATTTCAGAAAAATTTGTATAAAAACTGATTCAAGTAACTCAAATAGTGACCGTCCTCACAAAGGCTGGTTAACTGGCTGTAAAAAAGAGAGAATGCGAACCACTGAAAGCCCTATTGTCCTCCCTTTATCTACTGCAAACAAATAAAAACCTAAAGCTGTATCTATATACAAGATGATGTCATAAGTGTAGATATCAAGTTGCAATTTCCTTCAACTCCCTTACTTTTTATTATTGTAAGCACAATACTTGCTACACATGTGATTATTCTTGAACTTTAACCCCAAAGCTTTATCATGTTTGTGGAATGTACACTAGTTTCACTGTTTATTAAAATGCCAACCTTCATACTGTGAGCATTCCACAAATTGATGTTACACAAAAATAACTGGAGGTGCAGAGTAGCCAAAGATGCACAACATTAACAAAGTATTTAAGATTTAAAAAAAAAAAAAAAGGGAAAAAACTCTAGAAGCAAGAGTGAACACAAGAAGTAAGAAGTGCTGTCACTACAAGGCTTACTAACTTCACTACTTTGTAAGTTCATTTTTAACAGGTACAGTGAATAGCTTGATTATTTTCAATAGTTATAATGTGTAACAGTCGTTTTACTCTCTTGCTAGGGTATTCTGGGCAAATTGTCTCACTTTTCTGTATTATTTTACAGATTTTATCCACTTATCTACATCTAGTGGAACACTAGACGTTATGATGCTTATCCGCTCCTAAGAAGGGAAAACATTACCAATCTTTGCAGAAATTCCCAGAAAAACCCTTACTGTGCGAGAATAAGGACATCAGCAAAATACCAGCAGCCAATCTACGATCCATGCTTTCAATACATACACCTTCAGCTCAAGCAGTATTAACATTAAATGTCAGAAAATTTGGAAGCTTCTATAGTGATTATGACAATATGATGCAGTTGCCTGTGTCAAGTGAAAAGAGTAGAAGCCTTACGAGACTAAAGAATACGATTCCAATGTGACAGAATGGGGTTTTATTTGTTTCAAGATTTCCCCAGGATGGGCACCACGCCTCACTTCAGATTGCTGTTCTCCCTGCTCCTCCACAGGCAGCAAGGCCAGTTCAGGAACTATAAATTCACTGCTTAAATTCTACAGGAGAGGAGCGAGGCTGTCTGCAGTCTCTCACTCCCGCATAGCCATTATAGGTTTTGACATAAATGATGAGGAATAATGGGTCTAATTTTTTTTCTGTGACAATAAGATTAAATCAGAAGTGATCTAATGACATCAGTAGACTTATAACAGAATAAAAGAATGCAAGTTAAACCAAAATCAGGCTCAATCATTTTATTATGGAAACAAAATTTTCAGGAAAGCATCACAAAAAAGCAATAAAGTGTTTTATTTGCCAGTGATATGCCAAAATATTTTCTCACAAGCTCCATCCATAAAAAGTGAGTTGGGGAAAGCGTGTAATTTAAAATTAATCTGTATTAAAATCTATAGGACTGACAGGCTTAAATGGTTATCTCTCAGAACATTTCTATATATAAAATGGATATAAAATTACAAAAATTGGAAAATCCTGTCTTGTATAACCTAAATGTAAGTAAAATTAAAAATACTAAACTAGCACTTAGATAATTTTAAACATATTTGAAGCACTGGAAGAAATATATCATTTCTTGGATGGAAAAAAAGTCTTGGTTAAGATGAACATGCCCTGCCTAATATCTTCCTTTTTTCAGAATAATTCCATTATCCTCCCAGACAGATCTCTATTGAAGTTCCATCCTCATTTTCTACAGAGAGAAACATGTAATATAAGTACATCTTCTTTACATACAGCATTAGGAAGAAAGATCTTCTAGTACTTCATTTTACAATAACACAGGCATTCAAGCCAGCAGTACAAACCAGTAATGGAGTCACTGTAATCCAGTCAGACACTGGACATTTATTCAACCAGCCACTGGGACAGTCTGAATATTAACCTGTGAAAAAGTAAAAGTCTACTATAGCCTCCAGAAATTTGTGTCTGATATTTATGGAAAAAAGGAAGCTAGTTTTAATAAAATTGCTGGTTTCTGAGTGAATATGACATTTTAAAAATGTATAATTTATTCATATTTGGGGGTAGCAAATCATTCCAGAAGAGTGGGCTTTGATTCTGAAAGAAGGACCATCACACTCACTTGGGGGTATGACACATCTTAACATGGTAAAATATTGCTTCTGTAGTAATTTTTACCAGCAGTCTAGAGGGGAGGCATAAGAAAGGGGACAGCTGCTTTATTTTTTCAATAAAATGCAGGTCAAAGATGATTGTTATAGCAATCCAAGAGAAAAAAAACCAAAAAAACCCAAAACCAAACAACCCAAAACAAAAAAAACCCACCACCACAACATTTTCTAACCAATAGTGGTATGTAGCTCCTAATGAATACTGAGCTAATATTAGCAACCAAGTAGTACAAAATATGTGAATATTTAATAGTCCTACATAATAGTCCTAGTCCTAATAGATTTATTTCTCTTCTGAAAGAATGAAATGTCCCTCTAAATATAGCATGGCTTAAAAATAAGACGGCTAGGTAGGCATCCAGAAAATTGCTCCTAGCTTGGTGATATTTTTAATTGATGTATTTCTCAGTCATTTTTTTTAAAAAAATCAGTTAAGTCAATGAGGCTACATATATCAGATGCACAATTCTGCAAGTCTATAACTTAGCAGAATCAATTATTTTTATTACAATTAGAAAAAATTTAAAAGTTTTGATGCAACAGCTTTTTCTTGTATCTTGGCATAGGCAGTAGCAATGGTAAGCTCACACTTTGTGTTTCTCAGCGTAATCTTATAAGCTTTTGGTAGTTCATGAGTTCATGACCCTAGCATATTGAAAATCAATCATAATTGCTGTCATCTACAGGATTCACTATTTAAAATTACGTTTTAATAACAGATGAAATTACGACAAAATAATTTATATGTCCCTTTTTTTAAAATATCAATGTAGCCTGTATTACAAGCAAATTGCAAACAAACTTGGAGCCAAAGCCGTCACATAATTTGAACTATAAGAAGATCTTATCTCCATACAAAAACTGAAATACTAGGGGCAGAGCAGCTCTCATTATTTTACACAATAAAAAATAATGTCTGGTCACCCATCAAAATATAAAAGCTTGTGTGTGCAGCAATTACAACTAGGACCTTTGCTACACATCTTTCGTTATTTATGTCCCAGATCACATTGGAAAATGCAACAACACAGCTTTCTAGAGCCCATTCACTTAGCCAGCTTCATCTAAGGTATTTCCTCTCTCCTTTCTTTCCATGTCCTATGAGCTGTACAAACTTATTCCATTATGTCAGAAAATCTGAGTTTTAAAAGTGTTTGGGAAAAAAAAACCCTGCATACGCTGCTTGATACAGAAACACAAAGCCTAATTCTATCTGAACTAATACCAGCAACGGTCTTCCACCTCCAGTTATTCAACAGCAAAATTTTATGAGCATTTTCTTTGTTTTCTTCATGAGAAAAGCTCTGAATGCTAATTTTGGTTGCATCCCCTCATAGACCTCAAATGGCACCTTCAAAACCAGAAATTATTTT
This sequence comes from Chionis minor, assembly GCA_013398295.1. Lineage (NCBI taxonomy): Eukaryota > Metazoa > Chordata > Aves > Charadriiformes > Chionidae > Chionis > Chionis minor. Next base: position 321,712 of record VZSF01015611.1, on the reverse strand, counting down.
GTAAGTGTTGACAGCTGCTTTTCTCAATGACTGCAACATGGCCAGTCATTGCAGACTGCGGAAATAAAGGTGGAATAAATCCATTGCTCCCAGAAACTCCAAAAGTACTGTAGCTAATCTCTCCCAGCCCCAGTTGTGCTAGCTCAGCAACTTGTGGGGACTGTACAGTAGACAAGACCAGCTCATTTTTGTAGATTAAAAAAAACGCTCTGCCAAAATGGAGAAGGGGAAAATAAGTTTCATCAGCTTAAATTCCCTGAAGCGGTTTCACTAGACAGTTTATCAGATACTTGTACCAGGGCCATTATGGTGTCACGGAGGCAGGAAGGAGCAGCCGAGCTGGCGATAGAGCTACCCATGCTGAACTGAGAGCAGGGAACTACCAGGGCTCCAGAGCTGAATTTATGCCCTCAGAGCTGCCTTCTGCAGAAGCCTTTCTCTTGCTGTGTTGATTCTGCAGAGAACCCAGGAAGAGCGGTGTCACTAGGCTCAAGTCAGTGCTTGTAAAGATATTCCCAAAATACTGTGGTGGGTTGACCTTGGCTGGTCCCACCAAGCCGCTCCTTCATTCCCCTTCCTCAGCAGGACAGGGCAGAAAATAAGATGGAAAAGCTTGTGGGTCGAGATAAAGACAAGGAGATTGCTCACCAATTACCATCATGGGAAAACCAGACTCCACTTTGGGAAGATTAATTTAAATTATTCCAAATTAATAACAGGGTAGGACAGTGGACATAAAAACAAAGCTAAAAACACCTTCCCCCTGCTCCTTCCTTCTTCCCCAGCTCAGTTTCACTTCTGAATCATCTACCTCCGCCCCTGAGCACCGCATGGGGATGGGGAATGGGCATTGTGGTCAATCTCTAATACTTCATCTCTGTCACTCCTTCCTCCTCATACTTCTCCCCTGCTCCAGCATGGGGTCCTTCCCATGGGAACAGTCCTTAATGAACTGCTCCAATGTGCATCCTTCCCATGGGCCACAGCTCTTCAAGAACTGTTCCAGCACGCGTCCTTTCCATGGGGCAGTCATTCTGGAATGGACTGCTCCAGCATGGAGCCCCCCACCACAGCCTACAGGTCCTACCAGGAGCCTGCTCCAGCATGGGCTCTCCATGAGGTCACAACTCCCTTCAGGGTCCATATACCTGCTCCAGCATGGGGTCCTCCACAGGCTGCAGGTGGGTATCTGGTCCACCATTAACCTCTGTGGGCTGCAGGGGGACAGCCCGCCTCACCATGGTCGTCACCACAGGCTGCAGGGGAATCTCAGCTCCGGTGCCTGGAGCACCTCTTCCCCCTCCTTCTTCACTGACCTTGGTGTCTGCAGATTTGTTTCTCACATTTTTCTCACTCCTCTCTCTCTCAGCTGCTGTGCAGCGTTTCTTATCTTCTTTTAAACATGTTATCACAGAGACACCACCAGTGTCACTGATGGGCTCAGCTTTGGCCAGCAGCTGGTCCATTTTGGAGCTGGCTGAAAGCAGCTCTGCCTGACATGGTGTCTTCTGACAGAAGCCACCCCTGCAGCCCTCCCCCAACACCTGGACACGTAAACTCAACGCAAATACTCTCTCCATACCAAAAAAGAAGTAATATAATTTCTAGTGACGAATCTGTCTTTCGTGTAAATTCTTAGGTAAGTTTTCATTTATTACGGCAGTGTGAACATAATGATGAATTAAAAGGCAAAGAATAATTGGGTTGATGGGCAAGAGTTCAATAACAATCCTTTCCTCCCTTTGTTTCACACACAGAAATTTTTTTGAAGAAAAACTTTATTAAACTGAAACTAAGGCGAGAATACGTTTCAGTAACGTAAATATAAAAACTATTATGCAGTTGTTCAAACATCCGTAAAATAAATACCCATGATGACCAAACATATTCAGCACTGGAAAAGCACAGTAGAGCTCTTGTATAAACCTCCTTCTACATCCTGATAAAACCATTCAGTAACTTTATAAATACTGAATAAAAGTTATTTTTGTTTGAGATAGAAGATATTTAATGGCAATTTCCCTCTTTTAACACAAGCCACCATCTTTCTTGCAGGCAGCTTTACTGAACACCCAGCAGCACCAATGGGAGGCAAGAGCTGGTTTAAAATAGGTCATCATTATTAAGGAAGTGCTTAGTTTTACTTGTGTTAGGAACAGCAGGCCTTTTGAAAGACAAATTTTTCATGGATTACTATAATAAAACACTCCTAAGCCCTTGTTAAAGAAAACCTTGTGGCTATGAAGAGTGACAAAAAATGCTAGCAATTCTATACTACTCTTTCTTATTTAACCTAAGAACAAAATTAGGAGTATATTATTCAATTATTTCAATAATGACAACAAGAAAAATATACAAAATTGTCTTTACTCATTTAATGATCCACTGAACTAATGAATTTTATTGGTAAACTTTCAGGAAATCCTTTCTTATTAAAAGAGTAAATGTTGCCCTTTGCAAAGCATATTGTATATTCTTGATAAGTACAATGTTTAAAAACTGTAAAAAACCCTAACTGATTATTGACTATTGAACCATGACTCAACTTCCATAGTGAAACTCCAGTTTCAGCGAATGCTTTTGGTTTTATATTTTAAAGTACTATTAGGCAACAACATGAAGTCTAAACAAAGGCACTGTTTTAACCCATATTCCTATTAACTAATCAGTCTCTTACTTGCAAACAACTGGTCTTAGTTAAGAAATAGTTACTTATGTCTGAGAAGTTATGTTGGGGCATAAATGTCAGAGTGATAATGGCCTAATTCTACTGTTATAGACACTCTTGTTTGTGCAGAACAAATATAACCATTCATACTAATAGTTAAAAATCTAATTGTTTATTTTTCCTTTCCCCAGATAAAAGCTTCTTTTATACAAGAGAATTTCTGTGTTATAAAGACTATTCAAATATATAACTCAGGCCACATTTTAGACAAGAACACAGTAAATTCTGCTGAAGACTTATTCAAATAAACACTACAAAGTAGCTAAACACTTATCTTCCAACCATGCCTAAATAAATTCATAATATATAAATGTGCGTCAGTGCTCAGCTATAGTCCATTAAATGTCATTCATCTTTGGCCACCTGCTTGTTCAGATATTAAGCAGACAGAAGAATCCAAGGCTTTCAAATACCGAGTACTTTCTGTGTACTCTACCCTGAAAATACCTTTTCTTGGCTCAGTGCCTTCACACCCTCTACAGCATTTTTTCAGATAATCCATAAACAAGGCAGGAAAAAATATATTTGACTTTTCCAATACATATTTTTAAACAACAGAAGATACAATTTTTTAAAAGAAATGTGGATACTATGTAAAAATACATTTTTCTTTCAGTCATATTGGGTTTTTCTTAACTTTACAACCTGCTAACTTTTGAATCTCCCTGGCATTTTTGGTAAAGTTCAGCAGAATAATTAAAATTGCTGCTTCACGTGAAATGTCTTCTGATGTGATATATATTAGCATGGAAGTAATATCAGCTCTTGAGAAATATTTCCCATTCAGTTAAATTTAGCTTCTCAATCCTACCACTTATATGTAAATCAGACTATCAGCAAAGCATCCACACGCATAATTTTGCAACCAATCCAAAAATCCAATAAATTATTATCAGAACAAGAAGCTTCATTCTATTCATAAATTAAAATTAAGATCTTTTTATTAAATAGTTCATACCATTTGCGGTGATATTTCAAATCTGTGATGCTACAAGTAGTTTGAGAAAAAGCAAGATTTTTCTGACGCATTTTAACTTTAGTAAAAAACATGTGTTCAATAAAAATATAATCCTCAGCCTTCTAAACGTGACAGTGATGCTATTTTTCTAGCTGTTAGATAATACATGGTTCAGCTGTCACTGTGCAGCAGTCGGTTACACAGAATGAAATGAATCATAGTCGCAATGACTAACCAAATTAATGAAAGCATGCTGAATCAAAACCCATGCTCCCAAACTGTCTTAGGGCCTGATTCAGCAAAAATATATTTGATTTCTACACCACACAGCATCTTCCACAGATACCTGTTTATCCTGGCTTTTAAAGCAAGAATTGAGAATGCACAGCAATTTGATAGTATGTTTTTACAGGCTTACGATCAAAAGTGACCTATCAACTGTAAATACACAGCAGCTAAATAAATATTATTAAGGGACATTAAAGATTGTCTAGTTCCAACCTCCCTGCCATGGGCAGGGACACCTCCCACTAGAGCAGGTTGCTCAAAGCCCCAGCCAGTCTGCCCTTGAACACTTCCAGGGATGGGGCATCCACAACTTCTCTGGGCAACCTGTTCCAGTGTCTCACCACCCTCACAGTAAAGAATCTCTTCCTAATACCAAATCTAAATCTACCCTCTTGCAGTTTAAAACCTAAAGCATAGAAGACATTCAAAGCATATGTGGAAATCTCTTAAACTTCCATTGATAGATGGCAAAAGAGAGATGGTGTGCGAGTTGTGGAAAGAAATTCTCAACTTAAATTGAGTTTATAGGATTTTCTTTGCGTCTTAATGTTGCACTTTTTTAAGTTTACATGTAGTAGACAAATCCTGTGTTTGTAACTTCTCATCTAGCAATCAGACTAGGTTCAGCTATGAGATTCTATCTTCTGGCTTAAAATATCCACTAATCATTCTTATCGGTGAATGGCATGTGAAGATTTTCTTTGCAATGTACTTCTGTTGATAGGTATGCTTAATCCCACATGCTGGAAAGATCTTGTATTCCAAAGTCTTCTTTTAGATATTACTCGTTGAAGGCTTTCTAAATTTAATATAAAAGATTAATCAAATCCTAGGAATAACCTTGGACCAGAAGGGAAACATACTCAGGTTCCCAGCAGTATGTCTTAAATAGTAAAGATATGGATAAAAGAGCATGCCTTAATTAATAATTGATTGAAATATAAGCAAAAGATGCAGAATGACAAACGGGCTTCTAAGGAAATCCGGAGAACCATAGAAGTCAGTGCCAGTAGGGAAAGTGGCTATGGCATTCTTATAAAGCCAAATAGTGAAGAGTTACTCTCAATGCCAGAACTCTGAGGGTGAGATCCTTCTTACCCAGCTCAAGATGTCTACAAGGTAGACCTCTACGTCTGACACCTTCACTCTACCTTCTTTTTAAGGCCATAGCCAGGACTGGGCTCTGCAATTCATTCAGCCTGTTTGAAATGTCTAATTTAAGATGAGATGGATCACATCCTAAAGACACCTCTTTATTTCCATTTGCTTTAAATTGAATCTAAGCAATTTCAGATGCAGTTGTCTTACTCTGTAGATATTCATAGCTAGTCAGAATCCCAGAGATTCTCTGGGCTCAGTCCTTAACCCAAGCTCTAAATATTGTAATACGGGAATGAAAAAGATACCGAAACTGAGGTAACAATTTTTATTAACTGAGCAGTTCTGCGTGTGCTGAACATAAAGAAGTCTGATTTCATGAGGACTCACAGCTCATGATTGATTATTTTGATGTCTGTGGTTGGTTATCCCCTATAAGGACTCCTTGGTATGTGAAATGGTGTGAGCAAACTTTTCCACAGTCAGGAGTGTGGACAATCCCTTTCCACTACCCATCCACTCATTTTCATTAGACCCTTACTAATTAAGTATCTTTGGGATCTTAACTTTCTTTTCAAATGTGTTGTAAGTCAGCCAACAGCTACCATGGACTGAATAAATATAGCAGAGTATGCAACCATTTCCCTTACAACAGCGTAGCAGTTTTGTCTTTCCAAGGAGGTGCAAGGCCTGTCTTGTAGACCCTTCTCAGCTCGAGGAGCTTTGAACACAGCTCTCCCTTCCCAAACAAACAAGCTATAGGCAAAACTGGAATAAGATTATTCTGCAGCCTACCAATGAAGTTGTGCAACTGTGCAGTCAGGAACATGAACATGTGGACAAGCAAGAGAAAGTCTAAATAGCTCTGTGATTAGGATACTCTCTAGAGGCAAATCCTCGTTCTTGCTCCAAGGGCTAGTTGTGCATTTTATTTAAGCACTCTAATGCAAAATTCATAAGAGGTATCTGATACAGACAGAATACAACTCAACGGGGATGAAGACAAACACTATGCATAGCTGAGGTAATCAACTTCAAAATACAAAATGCGAAATGATTCATTCAACAGCAGTTCTGCAGAAAAGCATGTTGAAGATATAGTAAATCATAAGCTGACCATGACTCCATAATGCTTTATCACATCAAAAAAACCCAAACACACATGTCACTGATGGTACGAGGAAAGTGTTCTGTGCAAGACACGTGGTGTTACCCTTGTGCACCCCCCATACACTTCTCTTTGGAATACTGTGTCTGGTTTTGAACATTGTATTTCAAAAAAGATCCATTAGAAAGTACAAAGAACAGCAACAAGAATGGCCAAAAGACTAGAAAATACAACCTATTGAGTCTATAGAAAGGAGATGATGAGAATCTAACAGAGGAGATATGATCACATTTGTGAAATATATAAAAAGTTGCTGCAAGCAGAAAAGTAACAGACTGCTCTGCATTTCCATTGAGGACAGAGTAAATGACAAACAGCAGGAAAGAGATTTAGGGTTAACAGTAGGGATAAAAATCTAATGGTAAGGATAATGAGACCGAGTAACTTAGACAAATGACCTAGGGAGTTCCAGGAATCTCCATTCCTAGTTAAGTCAGTAGTTAAATTTGTTGTTCCCATACCTTGCAGTAGTAAGCTACCATTTGAAAAAAAAGTAAAAGTTTCAGACTGGATCCAAGAGCTTTACCCTAAGATCTGTTTGGCCCACTTCTCCTCTGCAGGCAGCACAGTTCTTGAAGGGCTGATCAGCTCAAATTCTGTGTATTGTCTCTTACGTGCCCTTGCCTTGGCCATGAAGCCTGTTTATGTCACTGACTAGGTGGGCCCTCACAGCTGTGAATCACTAGATTAGACAAATAAGTGTCAGGAATTGCTGTCTTATAGTTGGTCATACCTTAAGGCAAAGGATGCATTGGAAGACCCCTTAAGATCCCAACCAGTCCTCTCTTCTATTATTCTATGTGTTATCTGGGCTTGAAACAGCTTTAAAAGCATTATCTTCCACTGATCCTTTCTGCAAAGAGAAAGATGAAAGAAGTCTCGTGCACCAAGAGTTAGAAAAAGTCTATATGGAAAAAGATTTCTTGCCAACACACTGGAGTACTTATTTCTGAAAAGTTATATGAAATATTGTTGCAAAATATTTTCCAAAAAAAGGCTGACTGCTTCTAACTCACAATTTTATTTAAAGGTAAAAACTTTTGATGTCTCTCATATGCTTAAGATAATACACCTTCTAAAGGAAGACTGCCCTCGCAATTACATGAGACCAACACGCCATGTTATATCAAATACCTAGCAATGCTATATGACCCGTGAGATACTCTGTATACAAATACAATATAATATTTTCTCTAAGAAACCATTCCTTTCAAAAATATTAACGTTACATGGAGAAAGAATAAGTCATCAGGAAGTGTTTAAGCAACTTAGTATGAGATTTAAGAAGAAAAAACTGACCTCATGGAGACAGTAAAAAGAAAATAACTTTTTTATGTTTTATTTAAAGTTTAAAGATTTTCTTTGTGAATTTTCTAAATGGAAGCACTCGGGCTTTTTTGAAACACAAGTTCAGCTCTCACTAACTCCTGCTAAAACAAACAGGATATCTCACTATGGATTTAATAAAAAAGTTTAAAGTCTAAATCAAAGGTATTCTTTAGGGTCTCATATCAAAATTTCAAAACTCCAAAACTCCAAAAGACAAATTCAGCTATTATAAACTCCTCCCCTACCAAAATGCATGAATTTGATTTCAGTTTATTGAAATACAACTAAGATCACTCTGCAAACACGTTTAGGCAGAGAAGTGTGATGAGGGCTGATATGTGAATTCAAGACTATAAAAGAACTGACTTCCACCTTCAATGACAACAGCAGAGAACAATACAAATTACTTTGAACTCTTACTCTCCAAAAATGATATGTATTGACTTCTTCAGTGCACTACTACTCCCCTATTCGATCTTGTATTGTTACATTAACTTTTATAATCTCAGTCCTGACTGATCCCTTTGCAGCTTCAAGACAATACCTTGGAGGAACAACCTGAGGAAACAGTCACAACATAATATCATGCAGAAGCAGCTCTTCAGCACAGCACTGGTTCTGCAATTTTATTGTATCACCCAAAGCTCAACAAATCACAAGATGCAGTTGCTGGAATTTACTGAGTTTACAAAAGCACTACCAGATTAGATGTAAACTGTTCTTAGTAATAAAGTATAATATACCCTCAACAGACAGTTATACTTCAAGGGCATAACAGATCCTCCTGTCACACCACGTAGTCCTGCAAAAGAGACAAGATCTAAACTCAGTAAGCATGGAAAGCAACGTGGTTTGATTTAAACTTAAATTTATAATATGAATTAATTTATGTGAAAGACAACTGGGTTCGAATGCTATTTTTAAACAGTTAGTATTTAAAGAGATTCTTCCTGCTTATGAGTCTCAATTAAGAAGACTCACTTTTGACCACTTGTAAAAAAAATGAGGTTGTCTAAGATAACTTGTAGCTATTAACCATGATATAGTAAGACATATGATTAAGACAGCCCACATGATCTAATCTTAACTCAAAAAATCATCCCCACCCCAAAGCTCATTGTTAAGGTGTAATGTTTGCTGCAGTCAAACAAATACAGAAGAGATCATAACTCAGTTTCTTGTGCTCTTTTGGGTTTTATCTCCCCGAGTTCCTGTCAAAAAAAGCTACCAGAGAAGACATTGGGGGAAAAGGAAAGACAGCAACACAGAAAAAAAGTCCTTCCTGGAAAAGGCAGGCCTAATGGATGTAGAAAAATTTTCGTAACCTTCTGACTGACTGCAAATACAACACTAAAACTTTCAGAAAGCCAGTAAAGCAGAGCAGTGAGCAGTGGTGTTCAGCTGAAGAAAATTCCCAAGACTGTCAGATCTACCTTACAGATAAAAAATGAGCATTTATATACATGGTTAATTTGACATTCCACTGGATTAAATTTCAAAGTTCACACTATTATATTACTTTTTCCTCCTTATTATGAAACTTTGAATATGCCGCAAGTATTTTAGAACTTGATTGGCAGGGTAAAAACACATTTTATATCAGTTCTGTAGTAACCTATCACTTCTGTGTATTTTTGCACTTACAATATATACACTAATTAAGCTGTTGTTTCAACGGAAAAATCAATTATTTGACATTCTCAGTTATTTAGACATTACCCAGCTCACAGATGCATGCAGACAAAATCCAGAATGGCCCGTTCGGTCCCCTAACCTCACATCCAAAGACCACTGAATTTCACCCAGTCGTCGCTTTCTAGGATACAGTCCCAGCACCTTAAATTATGATCTACACTCTTGTCTTTCAGATGTAAAATTAAATGTTTTCTTCTTTTTGTTTCAAAGAAGTGCAAAAGCAGAATTATTTGACAAGATTTCAGAAAGCACATACTTGCTGGTGTTAAATATCTATTTGAGGTCCTTTGTTAACTAAATCCTCTATCAACTTTTCAATTTTTCAGCCGCATATGATGTCAGGCCTTTCTACATCCAACACATCCTGCTTGTACTTCTTGAATGCGGGAACATCAGCACTATTGCAGTCTTCTGAAATTTTACTCAACATTAACATTAGCAAGCCCAGTAATTAGTGGAACTGCCAGTCTGTATAATCTCCAAATACATTCTGCTTAGTCACTAAGAGGAAGTACTACTGCTATTATTTGTAGACAGTGCCCAAAAGCGTGCTAGATGCTTTAGAGAACAGTTGTAAACACTGGGTCTTCTTGAAGAGTAAATGGTACAAGCTGTTACATCCTGACAAGTATTTTCTACAGTATAAAATGCCTAAGCGTGTGGTAAGAGAGAAGAGTAAGGAATAAGAAGAGTAAGGACAATCTCGAGAGAGGCCCAAAAAGCAGTACAAATTGTTAAAAGGAAAAAAGGGGAGATGATAAAGAATATTAGGAGGGAGCAGAGAAGAGTAGTAGGAAGGAAAAAGGGCAGAGAAGAGGGTAGGGCAGTTCAGGACAGGGAATGGGACAACTTCCTTCCTCAGCTATGACTATCACTTATTTTACACCACATGAAGTTACTACTTTTGAAGTCACCCTGACCATATTTTATTTTTTAATACATAGAAACAAAAGCAAAATCACAGTGGTGTAGCAATGGGCTGTTCTGATCAGCACTCCAGATTCAGACAAAGCGCAATGCAGTTATGGAAGCATAACCTGAACAACTAACATTGCCTGGAGTCCGAGTTTACTGTGCAGCCAAAAGCAAATCTTTTCGCATTACCCTATAAACTTTGGAAATCACCATATACATATATCTATTTTCAAAAACCCAAACCAATAATCACCACCTACGTCTCTGTCATCCCTCCAGCCCCAAACCCCAAATCCTAAACATGCAATGCTTTTAAAGCAGCGTAAACCAGAGTTGATTATTTACAAACCAGGATAATTATTTATAAAGCGGTACAATAGCTTCGTGAGGTGGATATTTACACTGCTGTGACTCACAGCCGTCAGTCTATTGCTTCCTCTCCCCCAAGCCCAGCATCCTGCCCCACGTCTCATTCACCCACGGTGCCACACAGAGCCCACACAGTCTAGCTTCTTTGAGGTCTGCTTATCAGGGATTTTGGTTCCGTCCGTGTAGCTGCCCAATTTTTTACTAGGGCTGTGCAATCATGGGCACAGCAACTGAGCACACACAAGGCTGAAGTCAGCTATGCCTTCCTAAAACTTACTCTGGACTTGACAGTGGTGGCTAACTAATGGAGAGCCACCATTCTCTAGCTAGCCCACCACATTTCCATCTGTCTTCTCCCCCTGGATAAAGCAGCTGACGATGCCAGTTGATTTCAGCCACACACACACATACAAAAGAGATCTCTTTAAGGGCCTCATGGTAAACCTGTGAGGCTTCGCAAATATATGAAAAGCTGGATGATTTTATAAGGAAATCTCTCTTGGGGAAAACTTGTCTTCTACTGGGCCAAACTGTCTGTAATCATGAAAAGCGGAAATGAGTGTATTTTCAGATCTGCAAGTCTGACTTTACAAGGAAAGCATTTTATCTTTAGAATAATTAGGCAATGGAGCTGGAAACTCATGATACTGCAAGTAGAAAAGTGTATATGCACATCACAGAGGCTGAAACATAAGTCTTTACAAATAACATCAGCATCCTAGCATCTCCTACAAATCTTTTTTCTGTTTGCATCCTCTCAAGCCAGTCTTTTGATATAGAAATAAAGTACAAATGAAAAGTAAAAGAGCACAAGACCGATCCCACAAATCAATCCATATGGAGGAAATGTGCTATTGAAAATCTGTTAGAAAGCTTACACACATCAAAACTAAAATTTATAAGAGGAAGGATATGCATAATGTAAAGCAAAAGCCATCATCAAAAGTTCTATTCTGTATGCATAAAAGTAAAACACCCACAAAGATAAAAGTTGAAAATATGTAAATATTCCTATAACAGCAGACAAGGACTTAGACCGAGTGTACAGACAAAAATTCACTCTGAGTGTCATGCATTATGCATATTAAATATTATGCAAAATATATGTTCAATAACCTTGTCAAAAAGGCACTTTCCTAGTACATGACATTCAAAATGCACTCCAAGGGTCCCAAAAATTCCAGGAGAGAGACAGTGAAAGCAGCAGAGTTTGCTGCCCATCCTCCTTTTTAAAGAGAAGCTCTGCCACAGGAACACAGTGCACAACTGTAGCTAGCCATATTTCACAGACCAAACCAGGCCAAAGGAGAAAGCAAATCTGGAAAGCTTCTGCTTTCCATGCCATCATGTTCCAGCAAATCCTGGCAAGAATTCATGCTGACCTGATCACTATTGCTACAGATTACAACTCAATACCATCTGCATTTCCTTTCCCCAAAAAGAGTAAAACAGCATAAGGAGAAGAAGTTATGTATCTATTTTAAATCCACACATATTTACCCCAGGGAGTGAAAGAAAAAGAATAAATAGTCCACATTACAGATGTGAGTCACACTACTTAATGCACTTTTGGAAGATGCTCAAACACCACAGTGACGGGCACAGCATAAGAATTTGAAAAGCACAAAATAGAAATAGAATGGAGAAAGGAAGTAGAGCCCAGGGACTAGCCATTCATACTGACATGCAATTACCATAAATTATCAAAAAAATTAGAGGAAATCCATGCTTGCCCCTTTCTACAACTTTTGAGCAGTTCTTGCGATAATCTCTCCAAATATCAACTCTTGTTTTCAGCATCTTTTTTTATCCTCCCATATTTCTCCGTGGAATGAAATGACACAATTTTATTGCTTAGTCAGACAAAAATACCTTCCACTTCAAAAGGAGCTTGCCTTCGAAGAGAATTACATTTGAACAAAACCTGCAGGATTTAGCTCTGTATTTATCTCTATGAAATAACAGTAGTTCATTCATACAAATATGGGGCTTTTTCTTTCTTCGTCTTCCTCTTCTCTTGACAGAAGGAAAACATCTGTCAAGAGAATTAAACTCAGTAATATCTACCTAAAAATGCAGAACAAGCTCTGGTATGACTTTGGTAGAGGGTTGTGCTTAATAAATCTGTAGATATTTTCAGAATAAACATGCACCTGATGGTCCAAGGAGCCACTTCACTTTAAGAAAAATTTAACTGGTGGGTTATTCGTCTGACACCAGATCACCTCTCAGTATCCCTTAAAATTCTGCAGGCCATCTATCCAAACTCCATTGACAGAAGCATTTCCCTGAGAGAGCTGGTTTAGGCTATCCTTTGTGTATAAACTTTACGCCATACCATTTCTCTCACAGCTTACACAGAACTCGGCAGTGGGACATAATGAGAAACTAAACCCTGTATGAATTTTATAGTTTATCTTTAGATTTTATACGGACCTTTCTTTTGTCAATTGTCTGCTTCCAAGATTCTGAAGATTATAACTGAAAAGAGTTCTGTTTCATTTCTTAAGTTGGTTTTACCTTGTCATTACTTGAGAACAGTTTATTCTTCATTTGTAAACTTGACAGTTCAAATTGATCCTAGTATCATTACCAAAATCATACTTTATATTGGATGATAAATATTATTGTCAGCAATAAAAGTTGCCAGCAGACTTCTTCAAAACTGTAATGCTATTATTATATATCTAAACTGCAACTTGAATAATTTTCCATTTCTTTCCTTGTTAATGATTTTTAAAAGTGTAGAGATTTTAAGCAGAAATTCGCATATGTTTTGATATGCCACACAATTTAGCAACGTGAGGGAGTTGAAATTGCTTTAAAAAAAAATGTGATACTTACAATAGCAAGTAAATCGTACAGCGTGAGACTGAGAGGTATTTAGTGAGGTACGGCACTTTGTTTCCACTGCTCACATTACACTGTCATTCTTCAAAATGTTTACCCAATAAAATATCTTTTTAAACAGACATTGAAATGTATTTAGGAGATCACCTCACAGTTTAGGAGCGGTCACAGGAATGATACCTGAAGCTTTCGTTATGACACTGACAATAATGCAATGAATCTTGGAAACAGACTTCCAAAGTCAGCAGCTAAAGCCCGGCAGACAGCGTCCAGGTACGGAGCGTGATGGGAGAGCTGCACTTAACGTGTCCAAGACACAACGCTCATTTGGGTATAAAAAAGCTCGTAAGTGCTTCGGCTTCACGGCACTCGTAAAAGTCGTGTCCGCAATACTAGTAGCTTTCCTTATTTTCAAGCCGTTGGAAGTCAGCGTGACTACTCCGCCACAGAGGGAGAACAGTTTTCTTGGATTTACTCAGAGCCAGCCTGGGGAAGGACACGACCCACGCCGCTCGCCGCACCGGGACCCCCCAACAAGCCCGGTTTCCCCCTCGCGGCGGGGGCGCGGGACGAGGGGAAAGCCCACGCCTCCCCGTCCCGCTGGGCCCGGCCGGCACCGGCAGGACGAGACCCCGCGCCGCCGGGCCGGGGCCGCCGCCACCGGGGACAGCTCCCGGGGCCCGGCCGATACCGGGGACAGCTCCCGGGGCCACCCGCCACCGGGGACAGCTGCCGGGGCCGGAGCTGGCTGCCGTGGCTGCGGCGGGGGGGCGGCAGGGCGCCCCCCCTCCCCCGGCGC
>VZSF01015611.1:285644-306167 GCA_013398295.1 Chionis minor | reverse complement strand
GAGACGCTGCGCGGCCGCCGCTCCCATCGCTGGGTCTGACCGAGGGGGGGCGGCGGAGGGGGGCACCCCCGCGGCGGGAGCCGGTCCCCAGAGCGGCTCCGCGGCGGAGGAGCGGCGGCCCCCGGGAGGAGGAGGAGGAGGCAGCGGGAGAGGCGAGGGGGGAAGCGGCCCGGGAAGGCGGCAGGGCCGCCACAGCCCCGTCCCCTCGGAGGCCCGACGGCGCCGTCGGCCGTTTCGGCCGAGAAGCGGAGAGCCACGCCGCGGGGAGCGGCGGGGCGGGCTCCTGGGGGGCCTCCGGCTGCCCCGGGCCGGGAGCGGCGCCGGTGTTGGGGCGGGCGGGTCCAGGCGGACGGAGCCGCTGCTCTACGGTGGCCTGCGCAGCGTCCTGCTGGAGCGCCCTTCCGCCAGCACGAGGTGTGAAATTTGCCTGGGCGGGTGCCTTCAGCCCAGGAGAGCAGGAATGTGACACCGATGAGAGAAGGCTGGAGAAGGAAGTCCTCGTGTGTCCCCCCGGAAACCTGGCGGTGGTGGAGTAAACCTCTCAGAATGCTTTTGCTACCTGTAAATCCCCCACCTGGGCAGTCGTTTTGATGGCAAGAAGTAATTTCTGGACAATGCTCAAAATGCCATCCGGCCCAAATCAGTGAGAAATAACCTGTCCAAGAGTGCCGAAGAACCGATTCAATCCACATCTGTGGGGTTTCAGTCTGTTTACAAACAGTGGAGTTGTCCTTGCTGTTCTCTCACATTGTGAGCCATAACTCCCATTTCACATCAGCGCGGGGTCTCTTACGAGTGTACGTAGCAATAATGAAGTTGTTTGGACAGTTTGACATCTCCACCACAGATCGCACATTCTGGAGCTGGTGCTGTTTCTAATGGACTATGACACCAACTTACAGCCTGCTATANGGGGGGGGGGGGGGGGAAGTGATCTTCCTGAAAGTATCCTGGTCCTTAGCTGTATTTCCACAGAAAATAAGTTCGAGGATGTACCTTCACTAACAGAAGAGTTCTGAAGACATCATTCCTTTGGGAAAGCAAGTTCTGGAGGAACGGATCACCAGAGCGATGTGATATGTTGGCTGCGGTAAAGCAAGTCTTAATAGCAATCTGTAACTATTGTCACGCACATATATTTATCAAATTTTAATTTTGTCTAAGAAATGTCATTGGCACCCATAGACACGTCATTGACCTTCCTTTCAGGGCCTGTTCCATTTCTTGATGTAAAATTATGTATAATAGACCCTTTGTTATACATAAACCATGGTATAGAAACTGAGCATACTATATTTAAGCGAATACCCTTGTAAAATAAACTATATCATTTTTATCAAGTCCTGAAAGCATTATACTCTTCCCATCCACATCACCTTCACCTTTCAGACTGGATTCCAGCCAGCTGGCTCTCACCCAGTTCCTTGTTTCTTCCAGGCACTAGATAAATCTGGCATCTAAGACAAAAAGAGGAGGAAACATAGAACTGTGTGTCATCAGATTACCAAAGATAGTACAGTCCTTATCAATCTATAAATGTTGAATGGAAGAATTAACTGGACTGATCTCTTTGGGAAACTACATTTTATCCCGGGGAAGTGAGGAAAGAGCAAGATCACTCAATCGCTTCTGAGAATAATTAAAAAGAACCAGATCACTTGAAAGCAATCTCTCCACCCTGTCAGGTTACATGGTTGTTTCAAAAATATTTCACGCCATGTCTCAACCATAAACACAATATTCTGACTGTAGTTTTGGTTGCAAGACAGCACTACGGTTCTTTGTGCATTGCTTTATTCATTTGAATTTCTTTCTGATGGATATTTACCTCTGAACTTTCTGGATTTACAGTGCCTGCTTCTGTAATCATTTCAACACGCCTGTGATTTTTCATCCACAAATTACAAATACCTGCTCTGAGCATGATTGTAGGATTTCAAGAGCTTTTTTTTCCTCCTTGGTATTTGCCCTGTTCCCACTAAAGCCTGTACCATTAAGTGGGTAACTATAAACAATCAAATCCAGGGACAGGAACTGTAATCCCCATATATTATCTAGCTATTTGCTTTGAAAAGAGAGAGCAGATTCAGAGCAGAAGACATCCTGTGACTCACTGAAGAAATGGTTCAACTTGACCTTTCTATGCTTCTACCTTCCTTTCTCCCCATCAGTTCCACCTATCATTCCTTGCATTTTCCTGCAATTAAATGAAAACATTATTTGTTCACATTCCTGTCAGCCTGCACAGAATTGTCTCATGCTGTTACTGTTATTTACATTACCCAGGTGACATACTGATGAAAATATACGCAGAGCACAGAATTCTCCACCTACTCCAGAGTAATGTCAACAATAATCTACAATCAGCCAACAAGACAAATTATTATTGTGTAGTACGATCATTTATGAAACTTATATTTAAGGAGAACGCTTTTGTAATTCGTTTAAGTAGTGAAATGGCTATAAATTCTGACCT
The DNA here is from genome assembly GCA_013398295.1 of Chionis minor. Classification (NCBI taxonomy): domain Eukaryota; kingdom Metazoa; phylum Chordata; class Aves; order Charadriiformes; family Chionidae; genus Chionis; species Chionis minor. The sequence continues at coordinate 303,691 of VZSF01015611.1, read as the reverse complement.
TCACGTTCTTGCATCTCCATGTACCTGCCCTTCCTGTTTTTCCCAGCTCTCGTTCCAAACTCACTAACATACTCTGAAAAACCAGATTCCCATCCCTGGTTTACATTCTTTTATTGGAATTGTTTTTTCACTGTGTAATCCGCATCTGAAAATTCACTTCAGTGAATAAAGGTACACAATACTTTCTTCTGGCGGCTTCTCTAAGTCATCTAAATGTCCTGACACCAGCAGGATTATTAATATAAGTTTTCTGATATCCTTCCCCTCCCCCCCCCCTTCCTTTCCATTTCTGTTAGACAAGAGGGGTTCCCAAGGAAACAGTGGTGGTGTAACCTGGTTTTATATATCACCACAAAATGTCTTTCTCTAAGGGTCTCATTATACTTACTCTCATTTCCTTCCTCATAGCAACTACAAGAGTAAATGAGTTGATAGATTCATCGTTCAAGCATGCTAAGTGTAATTCTTTCCTGAAAAGGTAACGCTAACATCTGCTTTATAATGTTTTGTATGAGGGAGAAATCCAGTGTAACTAATTTGCGTTATTTTTGTCCCAAGTTGAAACTTTCACTTGGAAAACATCCTTACGTAGCTGATGTGAAAGGAACTTTGAAGTATTCTGTTATGGATCAGTGAATGGAGAAAATGCAAAATGTATTCTTGGTTAAAAACCTCCAGTACAGACTCTCAATAGATCAAATCAGATGTATAACCAGCAAAAAATTCTTCCTATAGGACCCTTCCTGGAGGCATTTTGCCTCAAATTCCTGTTGAGGAAGGACAACATTTTGCACTGCAACAATTTGTGATTCACAGGTCCTATGCTAAGTGCTGTCAAACCATCATGGACTGATTTACTGGTGCAATCTTGGTTCTTTCCCAGCTTTCCCCTGTCTAAACTGGGGAATCCAATTATATTCTGCAAAGTCACCTACGTTTTCATTTGGTTCCTTTCATGAGAATTTTGCTTACTCTATATGCAACTTTTTTCTGCTCCAAGCAAATTTCTTTTAGTTGGATACTTCCGCACAAGTGATTTGAAGAATGCTAGATATTTATGGGTAAAAATTAGTTTTCTTCATTTGTTACACTCATTTCTCATGAAAGAGGGTTATCCATAGTTTACACAGTACTGCTCATACCCTTGTGTCAAATATATTCAATGAAACAACCCCCTCCCAATTTCACTGGTGTTAAGAGATCTGTCTGCATTAGATGGAAAAATACTGGTCTTTTAGCCAGTACCGCCACTTTTTCCTCCCCTCCATGCATGTGATCAGTATCTTCACAGACTCAGAAGAAGGAAGTCCTTAAGTTGTGGGTGAAGAGCGTACCTTAATCCTACCCACTCCCAAACCCTTTCTTTGCTCAGTAAGTACCATTAGCAAAACCTTTTTGCATCAGAGGAGTGGGGGCTCACCACGGGCATCGTGGTAGTTGCTGGAGGTATGGAGGAGTTTCAACCTCATTCCTAAACCAGCTTGGGTGGCGAGAGATTGATTCATTTTCTCTCAGTGGACTGAGGAGCTGGTACCCAGGTTGAATTTTGAAATATGATGTGAGAAAGGCCCTGGCTCGCAGGTGTTCTGCAAGCACAGTTGGCTGCAAACTGAAGAAAGGCTCAGATCGGTTGTTTTCCGTTTTAAGGCTGAGATAGTTGGGGTTGTTCAGCCTGGAGAAAAGAAGGCTCTGGGGAGCCTTTCAAGACTTAAAGGGGACTTATAAGAAAGATGTGGACAGACTTTTTAGTAGGGCCTGTAGCAATAGCACAAGGTGCAATGGCTTTAAACTTAAGGTGGGTAGTTTCAGAGTAGGTAGAAGGAAGAAATTTTTTACGATGAGGGTGGTGAAACACTGGCACAGGTTGCCCAGAGAGGTGGCAAATGCCCCATCTCTGGAAACATTCAAGGTCAAGTTGGACGGGGCTCTGAGCAACCTGGTCTAGTTGAAGATGTCCCTGGTCATTGCGGGGCTGTTGGACTAGATGACCTTTGAAAGTCCCTTCCAACTCAAACTATTCCATGTTTCTATGAATGGGATACTTTATAAACATGATTTCTAGGGCTTGGGATGTTTTGTCCAGAGCAATTATACACAGATGTACAGTTTATAAAATCATAAATAGGATCAATTCTAAAAACTTTATCATGTCTCATTTCTGCAGTTCCATTTACATGTTCACTTTGAAATATTCTGACTGAGTAAGTGTGGCATGTAACATGCTGAATTAAAGGTGTAAGTAAAAGTCTTTACAGGATCTTAAACATACTCAATATTTTCTGTCTTAACTTGAAAATTCAATTTTGATTGTTGTTCAGTTACTCAGTTGAAACTCAAAGTAGGAATTTTTGAAAGAAGCTAAAAATTCCTGCGTAATGAGAGCTCTTTGGTTATACATTTCTGCTTGATTCTTGGCCTGTACCACCAATGTTTCTAAGTAACTTGGCACTAAGTTAATTCCTGTACTCTAACAGGCCCTGATAGTAATAGGTCAAGGGTATTGTTTTCAACAGTGTAGCAATTGTCCAGCCAATTTTCAGGAATCTTACCAAAACCGTACAAGAGTCTATTTTTACTGGTCACTCACACTGGTATTTAATACCTCCATTGGTATTAAAATTTGTCCCCAACTTGGGCATTTTGGTTTCCTTTTAACTGTTCCAAGTTGTCAGATACTATATGGGTTTCAAAATCCAAAATAATGAGTATATAGATGTTACTCAACGCATAAAGCACAGGCTCACATTGGCATAGTAGGTGCTTAGAATGTTATCACGCATTCCTGTAAGGTGCGGAAGCAGCGTTGCCTTCCCTGTTTGCTGCCTTTTCATTCCTCTTCCCTGACTCATCCCACATTTCTGAAACTCAAGGTGCTTCAGAAGAAACACCAGCATTCTTAAGTCCCGTGCCATTTTTTTTTTTTTCCAGTCAGTTGTAAGATTCTCCTTCAGAGCTGGTAGAGAGTATCCTGCACCAGGTCTCAGGAATATATTCACTCCTATTGTCGTGACAGCTTGAAAGTCCCAAATCCCCTGATTTCATACAAGATAGAAATGATTTTTTGCCCCCCCCACTCCCCCTCTTTCTTTAGTGGATTCTACTATGTGATTCTGTCTCTCAACGCATTATTAATTCTTAAAAGTAGTAATAATATCCTGAATTATTATTATTAGTCTCACAGTGATGCCTAGAAAGTCTAGTCATGTATGAAGAGTCTAGTGCCCTAGATAATGACAGAAAAAAATAGCACAGACAGCAGCCTGTTGCCACAGAAAGCTCAGAGAGCCATAGCCAAAATGCAACGGCTAGGTAACTCGGATAACGTAGCGGGTTGAAATGAGAAGGCAGCAGTAAAATAAAGGTAGCAACACAAAATAAGTGGAAGATGACTATTTTTCCATGGACATTATCGTAAGATGGGCTTAAATTGATCTTTGAAAAAAAATAAGGAGGCGGGGTTTTGGGAGGCGGAGGGGCATTGCTGGAGAGGAGCTATTTAAGCTCTTCCCAAAGCATCACACGAGCGGGAAATTCTCAAGGTAATACCCATCCGTGCAAAGTCAGCCCATTACTGATGTCCTTCTTTCAGTGCACCCAGTTTAAGTTGTGGCTTCTTTACTGGCAAGAGAAAGAAAACTGTGGTTTGACTGCTCGTTTTCCTCAAAATCCAAAGGCAGCTGGGCTTCAGCTGTTTGGATTTTCAACTAAGGTTAATTCTCACAGACCTGGAATATAGCGGCTTTGATAATGGAAACATGCCTGAAAGGGATGGTAATTAAAGCTTAGCATATGGTATTTTCTGTCTAGAAATCTACCTATCTAAGTTTCACATCTGCCAAATGCCCAGAAAATTAATCAGGAAGTTCAATTAATTCAAATAATGGGTAAAGGCAGAAGTGGTAACACTGCTAAACTGCTTCTAAAAGCATAAGGGTACAGGCAGGTGGGTTTTTTTGTTCAAGCAAACAGTCTTTCATTACAATTTTAGCTCCAGTACATGAAGAAAGGAGCCAGTATTTTGTGAAAGTTCATTTTATACTCCAGAGACAGAAGGCACTAGAATGACAAAAGCTAAAGTCTAATTGGAAAACAATTTCTTTCTTGTGTATTGAGATCATTAGCACTTATTTGACACTTTCTAGTACTGTGTTCCTGAAAGAACTCCCCATGATACTAGTTGACATACCTCAGATAAAATCAAACTGTGCAGCATGAAAAGTTTATGAAGAACAGTATTAATCAACATTAATCAACTTTGGCATTTCACTAGGCTAAGGGAAAAATTGCATTAGGCCAAATGAGAGTCAGCAAACGCATGGTAACATGACGATGCCTGCTTTGTGTTCTGCTCTCCAGACCAGGATTCTGCCATACTTCAAAGCACAAGTGTGATTAAAATACGATTCATTCAGTAGCTACATTAATATAACTACATTCATAATGATTTCCTAATAAGTAGGAAATCAAAACATTCTGAGAAGAGATTCATGTGCACAAAAGCTTGGATATTTTTACTAGCAACATTAGTCTAAGAAAATATACAACGCTTGACTTCAACTATTACCTTTCCTAGGCTACAGTATCTTACAAATTGACATGAAAAGTGTATGTTAGGATTGCTGACAGACAGCAAAGATATTTAAAACGTTAATGATGTTAACTTTATGGTTTTATTTTTATTTCCAGCCTTTCCTGATGATAGTGAGGTAGGAGAAGCTGCAGCCTGGACATACTATCTATTTTCACAGTGAACAGAAGAAAAAGCATTCTCTATGAAGAATTGTCTAGGAAGGGATGGAAGGGAAGAGGTACTAAAATATAAGCTAATTTTTGACACTTCATCTTGCATGTCAAAGAGGTATGTCAAGAAAAGTAAGTGTAGTGAATTTTCTTCTTTGAATGTAAAGGGAGTTATTTCACTCTCAGTGTCCAAGGAATCTCTTAGTGAGACAATACTTTACACTATCAGCTGTTAAAGCCCTCTTTGTCTCTTATAAAAGGGACCATATTGCCTATAAAATTAGTGGATGACACTTTCAAAAGCAGGGTGTTTATGAGTTGGAAAGGAAAAGAACAGAACCAGTAATTACCCTAATACCCTGAAAGTACACTATGTGGAGCCCAAACTGCTGCTTAGCCTGTATTTCATTAACCAGTGTGCTACAATTCAGATTAGTGCTACAAAGCCCAGACAGGATACACTTATGTGGAAAGACTTCCTAGCCGCATCTCTGCTTTTGCACAGGGAAGATTTCCACAGCAAATTTATGTGCTCTCACACAGAGCAAAATGAGCAAGCATTGAAGCTTTCTAGCATCGACCACCCAGTGGATTGAGTTTGTTCTACACATTAATTTAGGGGGGTAATAAACCTGTTGCATGTGCAAAAGCAAGAAGGTTTCCAGCTGCACTGAGAGTCAGAGGTTTATAGTTGTTTTGGCAACACAGTCCTGTCCTTACAATTCTTGTCTCGTTACTGTTGCATTTTTCTCCATAACAATGGCTAGATTAATATCTTTTTTATTTTCCACCAGCGTGTTAACAGAAAATATCCAAATAAATTCCTCTAGTTATCTGGGTGCGTTCTTTCCTATATTTCTGTCTTGAATGCGAGCTCTTCTGACGTCTAGCCACCTTTCTGTGGCATGTTCTTCCCCGTGCCAGCTATTTCAAAGGATAGCAAGAAAGGAACTATCAATAACAATTGATGGCATTTTGTTGGTGATGTTATGGATTTCATAGGTATTCACCCGTCATTCGCCATCATTTTCAAAAGCATTACTGGCTGACAACAGTTCAAAAAACATAGACAGTAGCCTGTAACACACCCATATCCAAAACTTAATCATAGAAGATATAGAAAAATGAGTTATACATGGAAATAAAGCATTGCTACTTATGTAAAAATTACTGTACCCCAAAAGGAGTGTAGGACAAGTCAACATTTGACCAATCAGTATCAAAAAAGGGTTACTTTTCTGCTCATCTAGCTTTAATAAAACTGGCAACCTGCCTTCTTTAAGGAAAGAATGATTTACAGAAGTGACCTAGGGGGTTTCCCTCCTTGCTTTCCCTAACTATACAGACTATGGATCCAGTCTCCAGGTTGCAAGTTTTATCAATGATGTCTTTTGTAGAATAGAATAGAATAGAATAGAATAGAATAGAATAGAATAGAATAGAATAGAATCATTTCAGTTGGAAGGGACCTACAACAACCATTTAATCCAACGGCCTGACCAGTTCAGGGCTGACCAAAAGTGAAAGCATGTTGTTAAGCGCTTTGTCCAAATGCCTCTTAAACACTGACAGGCTTGGGGCATCGACCACCCCTCTAGGAAGCCTGTTCCAGTGTTTGACCACCCTCTCAGTAAAGAAATGCTTCCTAATGTCCAGTCTAAACCTCCCCTGGCACAGCTTTGAACCATCCCCACACGTCCTGTCACTGGATCCCGGGGAGAAGAGATCAGCACCTCCACTTCTGCTCCTCAGGAAGCTGTAGAGAGCAATAACATCACCCCTCAGCCTCGTTTTCTCCATTCTGAATAAGCCCAAAGTCCTTAGCTGCTCCTCATAGGACATTATTTCCAGCCCGTTCTCCAGCTTTGCTGTCCTTTATTAACCAACAGATGAAACATTTGATCTGACTTCAAAGACAACCCACTTCAATACAAAAAAATGTCATTTAGGCCATTGTCTGCAGCAGAACATTGACAACCTCATTTCAAAATAGGCAGTCAGATTTTTTTGATCTGTCTGTTACTGAAAGCACTTCTGTTGCTCAACACTCCGACTTTTCTGTTACAGAAGAAAAAAATAACTTCTTTCTCCTTCAGCAGATGCACCCCAAGATTTACAAACAGAAGAGCTGCATCTAACCTGTAGTAGCAGATCACTGCAGGCCAGCAACGACACTGCTGACTCACATCCTGAAAGCAACAAGGACATGTTGCACACATGGCTGCTTGCATCTCTCACAAGGAACTGCTTCTCATTTCTCATCAGAAAGTTGCCTCCTGTGCCTCCTGTGACTTTGTCCACCTTAAGCAGCACCTTAGGCTTTCGTATGTTCATCTGCTATTGCCCCAAATTCTGCATTGTTACTGTCCATGATTTCGCATCCAGCAACCATTTAACTCCATTGCTTTATGTCATGTTTTTTTCTGTATCAGTACATAGGATGAGAAGCGTACGCGAAGATGTCTCAGCTTTGCTCTACTCTTTCACAGAGTAGCTTAAAGAGGAAAAATTAAACCTGTTCACTACCTAACTAAACCCTTTCATAGGGAGGAATATATTGTCTCTCGATCTGATGATGCCCACGTGTGCTTATCAATGACGTTTTGCTGCGTTCAGACCTTCATCTTCAGAAGCAAGATGAAGGTAGCATGAAGGAAGTAGCATGAAGTATCCTGTTTGTGTTTACATTAATTTTTTTCCTATTTGGTTCTACATCATGTGTATACTGATTGCCTCTTGCACATCCCAATTTTAGTACAAGGAATTCTACATTATTTTTGAAAAAGAAAAATCAGTACTACTTTTTGCACCCCAGATTAAGTAAAAAATACATGACAACAGAATGAGGTGTAACAGGGCTAATCACTGGAGAAAGCAAGATCTGGGGTGATAGGAGGCAACAGTTGCGTGACTCAAGGAGGAGTAGAAATTTCTGCAGGGCATAGACTCATGAGTCAGAACCACATATAGAAAATAAGCAACAGACAGATTTTGATTTATAGAGATATAATTCTATTGAGAGTTTCTGTTAACTGGACCATAAACAATCTGAACTTCAGCCCTGTGGTTTATAACCTCTTGTTATAGTCCATTATGCATCTTTATTTTCCCTCATATTCTCACACGCACACAAATGTAGGAGTCTGCAGGACCCGAAGGATTCATTAAATACTGAAAGGACCTAATTTATCAAATTTCTAATAATACACCATTTAGAAGCATTTTACTTCAAGACATTATGCGAAGAAAAAAGCATTTCAAAAAACCGAGAATAAAATAGTCTACCAGACAACATATAACAGTTGTAGTATTTTCAATGTAAATGAAATTAGCTGATGGCTGAGAATAGGATTTTCAAAATCCTCTAAGCACCAGATATGAACAAATAGAGAAAAAGCTAAATTAACCTGCTTAATTCTGAGTATACTGGCATACAAATTGCCAGAATTATGCGGAGTACACGCGCACACACACACCCCACACACAGAGGCAAACCCACATTTTTCCCCATTTCTGAAACGAGTACCTTGCTGTGTTGGGTTGCTTAGGAGACTCTGATCCAAAGAGTTATGTCAGCAGGATTATGTAAACTCCCGACAGGTCTACCAAGGCTGAGTACATCAAAGATAGAGGCCAGACAGAAATTTCTCTCTCGATTCTTCAAGCGTGGGAGCTGGATGCAAGGCTGACCACCTTCCTCTTTAAAAATATTACTGGCTAAGTCTTCGCTTTGTCTCCATGACAATTTCCATCTCGGTTCCTTGGATTAGTGGATAGTCCCAAATGAGTCTGTGCAACAAGCATCAGTCCAGTCCTGCCTCAGCAAGGAGCTCAAACCTTGAAGTAGCTGCTGCTCCAGAGTCACTCCATGTTATGTATAAGGTTCTGGCATGTACATACAATGCTGCAAGCTGGAGAAATCAGCTCAAGTTATGAGGGAGATGGAAAATTACAGTATTGATATTCTCAGCATGAGTGGGTACAGATGGTCAGGAACAGATTGTATCAAATTGAAGAACAATAATAAAATCATGAACTACTCAGGTTCCCCAGCTGGAGGGAAAGAGAGAGTTGCACTGATTGTGAGTGACACCATGTAAAGAGCCCTGCGAGACAGACGAGGAACCAATTAACGGCAAAGGAGCAGGTACACAGTTCAAGGCAGTAGGTGAGGATGAAACCCCTCCAAGTGCCACCACAATACAAAACCACTTTCTTCAACATCGTTAGCAGCAACACGCCCTCATTGACATGGCTGGGCACGAATGGGAGAGCGGGGACAACCAATTAGGGATTGAACATGACTTGGGTACCTGGAATTTGTTCACACAGCAGCACCAATGAAGAGCTCATCCAACTTTGATAACTAAATCATTTGCTGATGGCAAGAACGCGCTCTTCTGCCCACAAAATCGCATCAGATTGGTTGTAACAAGAACATACCAGGTTTTAACCTGCAGAAATTTTTGTTCCCCTGAATGTTTGGGCATGTAAGTTGTATGCACTGCCAGAGAGTACAACATATGTGCTGCCATCGTGAAAATAAATTTAAAGCAAATACATGCAGAAGAAAAAAATAAGAAAATGACCACTCAAACATATGGAATTTAAAAGTCAGTTCTTAAAAAACAAGTTTTCCACAAACAGGCATAATTATCAGCTTCACATAAACAGATTTTGAGAATCTTTAGTAAAATGTGTTAGTAGAACTAAGCATTTTCTAGTATTTTTCAATGGCTAGAAAAAGGAGGGGTGGGTCACTGCAATGCTATGGAGTGACATGATCAGAGAGGGACCAGCAAAGCAGAACTTCCCAAATGCTCAGGCCAAGATGCCTCTAAAAATGGAGAAAGAGTAAATGGTTATGAAGAAATGACAATCACATTGGCAGGCAGCAAAAAGGGGGCTCCTGGGGATTGTCTTCCAAGCACAAAGAGCTTGCAGGTAATCATAGCTAGAATGAATTAATAAAAAACAAATAAGCAAGTATTATTGCCATCCAAAAAACAATCAAAGAGGACACTTTCACTGCATAGTGAAACTGCCATGTCAACTGAAAAAAAAAATCAATTTGGATAATTCAAATAAGACAATAACTGTAAGAAAATCATCTTGCATGAAGCTGAAAGTAGCTTAAAAATGAAGAACTGGAAGGCAGGTGTAGGGTAAAACAGATCAGATCTGCTCAAAGAAAGCACAAAATGATGCTCTAAATCTTAAACTGAGCGCAAGAGGATGAGTCCACTGTTGAAGAACATAGAAGAAAAACCTTCAAAAAACTACCCGAAAGACACTTTTAGCAACTGAAAAACTGACGCAGCATCACAGTCCTCTCCGGAAAATTCTTCTCCCTACTGAAGCTGAATTGGATTTGTAACATCGCTGCATCTACAGGTGCTTTAAGAAGAACAGGTAGCTTTTGGCAGCCTGATCTCGTGCTGTGCACTGTCACTGAACAACCACTGCACACCAGCAACACAGGGCACCTACCAAACATACCTACAACGTGCCGACTTTCAGAAAGCTTTCAGGAGGATTTCAGAATTTTTTCAGTAACCTCATACAATACCCAGAAAAATGTTCAGTTTATTAAGACACCAGATGGGCCAAGATCTCTAACCAGTTATTTTGGAGTTAATGCTGAAATTACCGTATTTTGGAGGTAACAGATCCTCCAGACAGTGAAATTCTGTGGTCAGGTCACGCACATGTAGGTCTGGACATTGCTGATGGTATCTGCCTCCTGGAGACAGTGATAAAAAACATGCCGCTAAAGAACTGTCAGAAGTGAATAAAATGTCCTGATGTCAGGAAGTCAAAAAACAAAGGTGGTGAAAACCACCTCGGATGACTGTATTGCTTCGTAAAAAGGGAAGTCTGGAGAAGTGGTGTTTATTAGCTCGCTTATTAAAACAGCAACTTTTGCATGATTGCGTCTCTGAGTAAATGAGTCAAGTGGAAAGCCTTGCTTCTCCGTGGCTGGCCTCCAACAGGGAAATCTAACGCCCTCCACGACAAGCTGGGAGTCTTTTGTAGCTATGCATTAAACATATACCTGCAAGTCAGGACGGAACGGATGGAAAACTGCTTTTGGCATGGGTATTCCCCTTGGCTACTGGTAGGGCAGCTGGGCTGTTCTTGGGCTGGGTGCGCCTTCACATCACGCCCCTACAAAGGGACGTTTTCAGCCGAGTATTAACTGAAGCAGCAGTTGTGCAAGAAAATTTGGAAAACCGGGAAGGCATCGGCTTGTGATAGCACCGCTCAATGGCAGCTGAACTCTTCCGCTTCTGATGATATGGAAAGCGTGTTGGATTAAGACAGGTGGACAAAATGAGAACCTGACTCATCTGCAATTTCTTCCTTCAGATACCTCTCGCTGAAGGATTTAAGCGGTTAGTTTAGCATCCCGCTGCACACTATTTCAGCTCTTCCCATCTTAAGAATAAAGTTTTTGGTTACTAAACATTTTAAGAAAACTTATTTTAAGAGATTTTTTTGGATTTTTGAGCATTTAGTTCTGATCTGTCCTTCCACGTTTTTCCACATCTGCCACCATAAATGCGTCCTTTAGCATGACTACTCAATTGAATTTTGACTCAGTCCAAAATTCACAATGACATTTCTTCAATGTACAGAGCTCAGTGAAAAAAAATCTCTGTCTAGGGCAGTTCACATAAAAGACTCTCCACAGAATAAGGCACAAAACCCATAAAGAGACTTGTCTTTTGAAGCAAATTACTACACATTGTCCGTAATTTAAAGAATTGTCACTGAGCCAGATTCCTGGTTTTATTGTTTTTTTATTCCTGGAGGGAAAAAAACCCGCTCTTGATTAAACCCTGGTTTCAAATCACATTTAGACACCCAATTACTGCATTAAGTTTATTCCACAGTTTGACATCAATATCATAATCCAGTTACCTACTCCATGCTGCTTTAACTTGTGATAGTGAGCATTTTCTCTTCGAGATACTGTACCGCAGCCACTGGACAGCCGTAACTGACAGGATTATGTAAAAACAGTGGCTTATCATGAATGTCCTAACATTTTCTGATGTTAAATACTCACTTGAGAATGACGCAACTGCAAATATTGCCAGTGGTTTTGTTTGCCAAGGTTATATTTTGCCTTAAGTGATGCAAAAGAACACAGGCTCCAGTCCTGAAATAGCTTGTCTATAAATATGATACCTTTAGATATCCAGCTGAGCCAATGAATCTTTTGCCTTCAGACTTAAATGCTGGATTATCCCATTTAGGGGGAGAGGGGGAAGTAGGCATTTTAGATATTTCGCCTTAACATTCTTGTAGCATAAGAGAGATTGATTTTTCCCTACCATCTTCACTCAAACCGCCTGAGAAAACTGCTGACACGCTCCTTCCTTTTCCATCTGTGCCTTGCAGCTCCCCCGACCCCGGCCATTCCAAACCCCACCCCTTTGGCCAGTTTGCAAAACCTCATTATATTCTGGTAATAATCCTTCCCCTTTGGCTCTCCTCTCTTCTCACCCTCCAAGCATTTTTGAGACCAGGTTTCCTTTCCCCTAACGCATCCCAGACACTACGTACACCATAGCGTAGGTTCGTCGGCATCTCTGCAAATGATTAAAGCGACCATAGGTCTTCCAGAGCTTAACCATCCTCATGTTGAAGGGATTCAGGGTAATGTGCCACCCGATAATATTATGTAGTAGAAATAACCTCAAGAAAGAAGTATTTCTGTTTTCTGGTTAGCAAAAGCTAAGTGATACAGCAAAGTCAACGATGACCATAGAGAAAGCCATGTCCGAGGCGCTATTTAGGGAAGCAAGGATGTGAAGAGAACAAAAACAGAAGGGAAATCAAGCCACGCTGCTGGAAAGCCTGTAACCCTCTGAGCAAACCGATCTTACAGAGACGAAGAAGTGATTCCACCCTCCGGTACTATTCAATCTCTACCCCAGATCTCGAAGTGCAGAACAACCCAGCCGTTCTTGCAGGGCAGAGCGGAAGGGAAGTGGGTAAAGGCGGAAGGCTGCTGCCTGGCTACCCCGGGCTGCTCGCCCCGGACAGCAAAAGCGGGAGCACTCAGCCTGAGACTCGGCAGCCGCTGACGAGGTTTGGCTCCATCATCAACTAACGGACTCGTCTCATGCAGGCGTTTGATGCAACGGCCTCTCTCAGCAGACTGAACAGATCCCTTATGCCTTGCAACCTCCCACCGTTCACTTGTACCTTATGCCATGATAGCTTTTATATATTGGTTTGCAAATAATTGGCATTGTTCAGGTTCCTGAGGGAAAAAAAAAAAGTCTTATTCTACAATAAGGCTCTTAGAGAAAAGTCACATCTTCAAATAATTCCACTCTGCTTGAACACAAGTTAGAGGCTTGGATGTCGATCTTGTAATAAATATGTGAGTGCAGCATGCCTACTAAATCTCTATTAAATCTGTGGTTTTCTATCATATTGTGGGTTTTAATCACATTTTTACAATGATGGTCAAAATACCATCTCCATCCATTTATCTTCTTAATAACCAGCAATGCTCCTTTGTCTGCTGAAAGATCTTCTGTTTGCCCACACAAGCCCTAAAAGTAGAAAACATGATGCAACGTGCTATAAACTCCTGATCATATCCATCTACCCACTGAGAACACATCGTTTGCATCTGCTGAAACTGCTCCAGACTTGGCCAAAATGAAATCACTAAGTATACTAGCATTTATTGATATAAGAAAAACTTCAAAAATCAAGATCTTCCACTTTATATCCTAAAATCCACAGAGATCCCAGATCAAACTTTCAAGGCACTGAAAAACAGCAGCTCTGCTTAAAGTCAATATAACACTCATTACTTATCACCTTTGGAAATAAGTCCTTAAGTTTGTTTCGAACTGCGTATAAAGAACATGATCTTCAACCCTGAGGAAGTCTGTATTTTTTTTCATTTAATATAGTAAGGAACAACACTTCCCGCAGTTTTTAGTTGGTGATATTTGAACTACGATCTTTGATTTTGCCCTAGAATTCTTCACATACCTTCTAAAGCCCCCGAAGTCCTGGGTGAGCGTATCACAGTCTTTTCTTTCTAATTAAAGTCTCTCTTCTTCAAATGCCTTTCCATCTTTCTCAAGTATAACATTGAGCTCTTCAAGCTTCCCGCAAGCTATTATCCACAGACATTCTTTTGTCCTCAGTTACAGAACCTCATTCATCTCCTTTCAAAAGTTTTCCGACTTTTGCAATGCCGAATAGCAGACAAGAACTTCCAGAAGGTGTTCACTTGGCGCTGGTTTTGCTCATCTAAAACCTACTTGCCTCCCTGTGCGATTCTGTTCAAACCTAGACAGATATTCACAAGTTAACCAGCCATATCACAATGTTAATTATAGAATAAAATGAAGTTTTACATCATAATGTAAATGTCTGAAGCATGGGAGAAACGTTCCCTAAAATAACTATTTATCTCCACCGAGTATAGGGCGAGATCAGGTACACAAAGCTGTTCACCATGCCTGTGCTGTAGACTACGGTTAAGCAAGATGAATTCTACAACTGCCACACTCTTGGTCCAATAACTAGGATATCGGTCTGCACTTCAGAGAGATTTTCATGTCACAGAGTGTGCTAGGTTATCTGACTAATTTAATTTGATTAATTCCCAAAACCATCGAAGGAGAATGCCTCAGATCACTGTCCCAGGTGCAATACTCACCGAAACAAGCACAGGAAACTCCCTAGAAAGCTGAGGGATTACCTAAAGGGGTATAGGACTTCTTCCAGAAAGCAGGGGAATGAGAATTTAGGGACAGAAGAGAGAATTTGGGCACTATGTAAAATTTATTATGGGATTTTTTTAAGGGGATCGCAGCAATGTGCAAAACTTACTATGGGACATTTAAGCAAAGCACCAAAGGCGAGTAAAGGGAGGGACTGAGGTGGACTGGTGAGAAACAAGCATGGAAAAAACAAGGATAAGGGGGAGCAGGCCCATGTAGACAGTTTACCATTCCGTGCGTGAGCCTTGCACTTCCCCGCCGCGGTCCGTCTGATATTCCCATCACACCCCATTTCTAACCGGGCGTGTGCGCGCATCTGTCAAAGCCAGCAAACACCGCGTGGGACCAGCCCACGAGTGGGACAACAGGAGGAAGCATGAGCCACTGGAGCAGGACACAGCTGAGGGGCTCGAGGGTCCAGAGGCCAAAAACTGGGAGAGGGGCCGGATGCCAGTCGCTGCAGGGGCGAACGTCAGTCCCAGTGCCCGGGGGAGCAGGACGAGGCGGGAGCTGTAACAGCCCAGCGCAGCCCCTGGTTACACAGCGTGAGGCTGCGCTGGTGATAACCAACTTGGCTGGCACCACCGACACGGCGGGTGTTTGACTCCATGTTACTATGGCAGGAACACCACCACCACCACAGCCTGCTGATCATGGCACTGCTGATACCACTGGTGACAGGAAAACTATAAGCAAACACCACAGCCTGCTTATCGCAACCCTGCTGACACCATCAACACAGATGCTTATCTGCAGGAAAACTACCAGGAGACTCAGGATGGGGGCGATCGAGGGACCTGGAGACCCCCTGGGAACAGTACTGGACATGAGCACCACCACCAGGTGAAAGGTGTGGTTAAGCACAACAGCTCATGAGGACCCTATAGAAGAACGGAACCAACCAACATCAGAGGGAACGTTCTCCCACCGGACTCGAAACTAATCGGACGGTCGGGACGCCACAGCTCCAGGGTGGTAGCTATTGCTGTAAACTCCTTCATCCTCTCCTCTTTCTTTCTTTTCTCCCTTCCTCTCTTTACCTCTTGCTCACTCCTGTGCATTTGCAAACTTGTTGTCGGGCTAATAAAGTTCTTTGGCACTTGACTCTGTTTTGAGTCTTAATTCTGTTCCTGAGAACACGAGCAAAACCTTGCTCTGGTCTTTGACTGGCGCGTGACACACGGGTGCCGGGGAGGAGGCTGCTCTCTCCCACGTGTGGATTTGTGGCTGGCCACGTGTGTATTGTATGGTGCCCAGGGGCACGCTGTGTGTCCGTGCACACACGCGTGTTGTTTGGTACCGTTACACTCTTGCGCACACAGAGCCACAGCAGCCTCGGATCCTTCCGACTGGGAGGGGAAAAATCCATCCCCCCGGTCCCAAAGGCCAGGGGATTCTCCCACCACAAAGCGAAGAACCCCCACATGGACACTGGCAAAAACACTCCTGTGGAATTTTTTCAGTTGGTCTAGAATTTTTACCTATTTCCACGCACACCTCAGAAACGTGCATGTCAGTTTAGCTTGTTTTAGATACCTAGAATATACACAGAATAAAAGAAATAATTTTATTCAAATATCTGTATCATTACAGAGCCTGCCCATGATAAAACAGGAATAAAACATTGATGACTCCGTAGATGCCTTATCATGAAACAGCTAAAACTCACCAAGGCTGTGAATGATTTAAATAATTCTGTGTCAAAGACGTTATTTCTCTTTCAAACAGTCTTTAAATATGTTCCCAAAGTAAGAATACGTACAGAAGCTGTCTTTTTTTAATCAGCAGGAATATAGGCACTGTATTTGGTTTAGAAAACAGAACAACAAAAAAAAAAAGATGGACTACTTTTTTTTTTTTCCCCTTCAATCAACCACACCGAAAATGTTGAAGGCAATCATTAACAGTTTCCTTATATTTTCAATATCTTACGTGATGCTAAGGATTTGATTCTACATACACCTGAGTATGCATACACGCAGATGCACGTGTTCGTAACTTTTTGCATATAATGATTTTGATAAATCTAGATAACTCCTTTAAGGTGATTAAGATGAGGCCTGAATACACCTCTCAAATCACTGAGGGAAAAGTAAAAAAACCAAACAATAAACAAAAAAAAAAGAGCTCCAGCCCCTTTAATGTAATTACTAAACCATTTCAGTGATAGCCTGTGACAGACTTGCACAAGCACTTCTTGCAAGCAGAGCTACCACACTTAGCAACTACTGTATTTAAATAAGTTCAAAAACCCTACCCTGAGTATTGTGGCATTATGTATTTTTGGTGGATGGGCACAAAAAGTGTTGGAAACCAGCTGTTAGGGTTTCCAAAAGGGACAAATCAACAGCAGTTAGCCCAACAGCGTACAAATCCATGGCCAGGGATCCTCTCAACAGACAGACTGCGATCGCCACCTGCAAAATTCCAAACAACTGACTTCCAAGAAGAAAGGCCCAGCCCAGACCCACACTGGTTTTACAACTAAGGTCTTTCTAGAAGTCATAGCAAGACTTGGTTTTGGAAAGCAGATTTTCTCCTGGAATGCTAAGAGTGTGCCCCACTTGCTGACAAGACTGAGATCTCTGTACAAGACCACACCCATTGAATTTGGAAAAGGAATTCAGGCCCAAATCCACAGTCTCCAAGTACCCTCCTAACTTTAAAATTCCCTTTTTCAGCATGCTGTTACAATCTCTCTAGCAACGTTTTTAGCCAACTCTGATCCTTTGAGTGGCTCCACTTAGGTGCTTGTCCAAGAGCAATAGCACCCAAAGGTCTTTGAACGTAAAGAGATGCTTTGGATGTGGCCGACGCCATAGAACTCCACAGCAACACCAAACTCTAACCAAACTAACTTCCTAACTGAAAGCTCTCTCATTACATTCAGAGTTCTGCACCAAAAGCTAATAAATTCCAGGCGCCAGGACTCGTTCGCACCAGAGGTTATCATGACTCAACAAATCAACAACCAACTACAACTCAAGCTAAACTGACAAGGCTGAAAATTTTTAATCACATTCCAGAACATTAGTCTGGTTTTGCAAATTGTGCAAGACTTGACTACAGCTGTGTCACAAGCCATACTTTGGAACACACATTCTCCCTCAATTTTCTCAGTGTTTCAGGAAGGAAATAAACCGTATTTGGCAGAGAGTGCGCTGTATTAGTACCACAGGCACACAGCCAGCATCAGTCTATTCCCTGATCTGTTCCACTGCTGCTCATCATCCTACTTCCAGCTCCTCAGATCTGCTTCTCTTCCTGCATCACCCCATAAGTAAGTGATCCAGAAAGTGAAAGATACATTACAGCCTCTTATCACCAACAGCCATAATTTCGCCATGATCATCCAGAAATCTTGCTCAAACAGTGCCGGGAGAGACAAACATATGGATCTTGGTGTCAGTAGATACGTTAAACAGGATGCTGGATGAAGGCAAGCAAAGTACTCAGTTTCTAGATTTAAAAAATAAAACGTTGATGAAGTTTATTGTAATTGAGTTCATAAGTTTTTTTGTGCATAAACTCAGGGCGGGGGGG
>VZSF01015611.1:257032-285612 GCA_013398295.1 Chionis minor | reverse complement strand
GAGGGAAGAGAGTTACAGCCTGCACAGTAGTGCAAAGGCTTAAAAAAATCCTTTTGTACAGAAGATGTTAAGCAACACTTACAGTTATCAAATATATCATATTTCTGCAAGAGAAGCCTTCAGCCTAGAAGGCCTAGTTGAATTCTAGCATAGTTTTCCTATTACCTTAGTGTCTTCAGTAAAAACCTAAGTGCATCCCACTAGAAGAGAAGCAGACCATTTTCCAGACAAATAGTAAAAGAACTTCAGGCTACAGGTACCTTGTGAAATGTGAAACTTTTATTATTTTTTTTTTTAATATAAACTCCAAATAGAAGGCTTATAATAAATCTCACCTAAGGAATTTTCTGGGTTTTATATAACTTGTGTCATCTTCCATCCAGATTTTAGAAGCTTTAAATACGCTAAAAAGAAAATATATTTACTCAACTGTCATTATTAACATTAGCAACTTCAACAGTCTGAAGTTTTGTCAAGTCATATAACAATAGTTAAGAAGACAGAACAAAACTATAAATATGCTTACAGATATCTGAGAATCCCATTGAATTCCTCTTGGATAAAAGAAAAATAATGTATTGTACTGTAATAAGTATGATGCAGTATATCTGTCAGTTAGAATAATCAAGATCTAGTCCATTGCCTTAAGGTCACTTATTTACTTTATTAGATTTGTTTTAAAAAAAAAAAACACAACAGCCAAAAACCCCAGCGTAAGGACAACTGATTTTATAACTCTGTATGGAACAAAGTTGTTGGAGTCTTTTTGCCTCTGAGAAATCTGAATCTATTTCAACCTTCTTCTGTAGGAGCAGTGGTACCAAGGAGTAGGATTGGAACTACAGATATCCTCCCCCAACTACCAAATTATCTGCTTCTATCAAAAGGGTCAAACTCCACTGCAATACACAGCGTTGGGCCAGTGACGTCAAACATACAAATGGCAATAAAAGATTACATGGCCAATTCTTTCAACTGCCCAAAGCAGATGATGGCTTGAGAAATCAGAGCATGTGTATACTTGGAAGAAAAGTCACGTTTCTGGAGCCATATGCTGTCTTACCAATGTCCATCAATTTTTTTGCAGTGGTTTCATTCAATAGTGACATCTGCTTTGATTGTGACATTTTGTACATGTGAAAACAATTATTTCACTACTGCCACAATATGTTTCTTCCTCTCTGAGACAAACGGAATAGATCCTGGTTTGCTGTGCTTACGACGATTCAGTTCCCTAGAAACACAAAAACAGAAAAATTAAGTTCAGTAGTCAGCACAAAGATTTAACAAATACTAGCTTCCTCCCTAAGCTAGTAATGGAGATATCCTACCATTTAAAAAAAAAATAATTAAGAATTGCTCAGCTTTTATTAATCAAAAGCCATGTACTTCCTCCTTTGAGAAGAACTGTCCCTTTGAAAAATAACTTCAAAGTTGGCTGATTTAGAAAAGTTTCAAATTGAGCCTTTTCTTGGGAGCTCAGCTTGGCTTGGTTTTCATGCCAACAGGACTTGCTGCTCAAGTTTGTAGAATCTTTCAGCTAAGGAATATAATCAAAACCCACCACTTTTTGGTTTCACTGTTAATTTAATGGCTACAGCAAAGTATGCCACATTCTGCTCCTAGAAATTCCAATATGGCAATGATCCAGGGGATGGAAAACAGGCATCCTAGGGTCTGGCATTAAAAAGGAAAAAAGAGCCCCCAACAAAAAAAAACCTCCACACACCCAAAAGAGCCCATTCCTTTTCCCTTGCAATGTTGCATCACGTTGTGCTTAACAGAGCATTGAGGCTCCTTCCAAATTGGTATTTGCCCCCATTTCTTCAGTGAACTTTTGGGAAAGTATCAGTCCTCATTGATACTGGCACTTGTCTGCATTTTCCATACAGTCAAAGATTAATCAACCCAGTAGTTCACGATCACTTATTCAGATGTTAAAAGCAGCTCATTCTTGTTCCTCCCACACACGGTAGCACTATCACCCCCGTACACTGCTGCTACAGCACTGCAGCAATGCATTTTATTAAGACCAAGAGCAAACAAAGCCAGAAGAGGAAGACATACTTTCGCCGACGAGCTTCTCTCATGATACGTTGCTCCTTGATTTGGCTAAATATACTTTTAGGCAAGTGACGGTGTTGAGCAATGCGTCTGATCTTTGGGTGATACTGGAACTTCTCCTTCAGCTTCTGATTGTAATTCATAGCTGCCTTCTCTCGCGGTGCGAGCTACGGGGAAAGGACCATGGAGAAACATGTTATAAAAGAGCAGGGATTTAACTGTCACAATTTTTTCTACAAAACAAGATTTTAATTTTTAATTCAAGTGACATCCTTCTAGCAAATGGCTGTAGCCACAGGAAGTTCAGAATTAGGGTACATAAGTGTTAAAAACGTGCAATTTCAACAATACTCCAATGCTCAAACACAAAGCATTATCACAGCTTCAAAATTCAGTCAAGTAACTGAATTCACTCCCTGAAAATCAGATTTTAATGTGCTGTAGAGAAAGAAGAGGGAATAGAACCAGATGACTGTAAAACCTCTTTGACCAGAGCCTGCCTGCTTTCCTAACCTCTGCTGCTGATCA
Source organism: Chionis minor (assembly GCA_013398295.1). Lineage (NCBI taxonomy): Eukaryota > Metazoa > Chordata > Aves > Charadriiformes > Chionidae > Chionis > Chionis minor. Next base: position 283,020 of record VZSF01015611.1, on the reverse strand, counting down.
GCTTTTGCTCTGAAACAAAGATTTGCAGGCATTTTAATCACTAGCCAGTGTAAGTACAAATGCTATAAATGAATTGTCTTCATGAACAGCTTCAAAGACAGCTCTTTAGGTGGCCTAAATCTTACCCACCACCTTGATCCATTAGGAAGCACAGTGCACATATCACATTTCAGGTATTAGCTTGAGTATAGAGCACACAGGGAGTTCCAACTTTCATCACACAGCTAAAAATAACTTAGTTTCACAAACAGATGAAATTGTAAGAAATGTAAGCAAGTATTACCACAAAAGACTTTAATTTTATTCATGTTTATAATTATGTCTGAACCACCATTAACAACACAAGGTGAGAAATGCCTTTTCCTGACAGCTAACCTACAGAGGAATTTTTTTTTCCAACTAGCCATGTTTCCTTTGGTACTAATACTCATTTATCAAAAGGAAAAAAATCCGTGTGTGCTATGGTTTTGTTTAAAGCATGCACTACTTCACAATGAATATCAGCCTCTATTTTTTTGGATTTGCTCAGATCTCTCGGAATTTCAGCTGCATTTCAGTCTAGTGAGCTTTCACATAAACAGAAAATCTGTTAATATTCAATATTAACAGACGATAATCCTGTTCTCTTCTTCCTACCCTCCCGCCCAAAATACACTCTACAACTCCAGTATTTCAGACATCTTAAAGCCCTACATGTTTTCAAACAAGCAGGGGCACAAGTCTTTTACCCTCCCACATTTATTTCATCCACTACTACCTGCGCCTAAAGTATTAAAAACAAAACAATAGTTCAGACAACTTCTATTTATTCAGCTTTGCAAATTACTCAGTTTCACTAATTTCTTACTTTCTCAGGTAGAAAACAGAACCTGAGTTTCAGATGCCTACAACAACAACAAACAGTAACAAAACCAACAACTTTATTAAACACACTAAAAATTTGGAAGTTCCACCTGCATTATAATGAAACAAGCTTTTTCCCCCCCCCTTTGAAATCAGCAATTTCCTATTTCTTCTCCACTCTGGAGGTCACTTTTAGAAATTACTTCTGGTAGAATATTTCATAAATTCTGAAAAAATAAATATCATACTCAGATAATTTTTGTCTGAAATACCATTAACGGTCTGGAAGCAAGTATTAATAAAACACATGGCAAAGGAGCTTCTCCTTTGGGACTATAAAGAAACCAGATGCAGAGTTGTTCATTGCTCAGAAAATTCTTATTCAGGCATCAGAGATACATAATGCTCTTAACCTCTGTTTCTGCACATCCTCACATTTGTAAAATACAAATCATTACATTTATCATGACCTCTTAAATTGTGAGTAAATTTTACAATCTTAAACCACTAAAACTATTTCCCTGTCCCCCACCCATCGGCCCTTTACTGAAATTCCTTCTAGTGTGCCAGCCTGAATAGCTGGTTCACTCTCAATAAATCCCAGGTGTTCCCACTCTGCAGAAAACCGCCAACATAATCCAAAATTACAGAGGTTTTATTTTAATTAAATGTAATGATTCTCCTTTAATTTAAGGAGAGCAAATTGCTGCTGATTTTTTTATAACCTCGATGATTCTACAGACAAGAGGTGAATCTATAAATTAAAGACACATCCGGGATATCTTATTTAAAAAATTAATATAGTTTAAGAGGTGGTTATGTTTAAGTCCGATTCCATTTTTGTGTGTAATGTGGAATGCAAAAAGGCACACAGCTGGTGACTTTCCATCCAGCTACCAAATGCCAACACCCCATATAGTAGGCTGTGCTAAGTGCACCCTCGTCTACACGATGGTAAAAGAAAATTGTGCAGTAATGACAAATTTCTGTCTATTTATGAGAGACAGCAGATAGCCAAGAAAGCATACTGCAATAATGCACCGAATTCCAACCTTTCTCTTGCAAGTCATTTTACAAAGGTCAACGTAAGCAGCTGAAGAGAACAGCATTACTTCCCATTCTGCTTCGAGCTGGAGAAGATGCCATAAACACAGCACGATTTAGCAGGATTCGAGGTTTTGTTTATAGAGACTAGAACAGTCTACAATACAATAAATTAGGATTTATATGACGTCACGAGTGGAAGACATGCTCAAAGATGATGTAGGACCCTTTTTCACACATTCCAAAAGTGAATGTGCAACTTCCTTTCTCTGTCAGGAAAACCGAAATTACGTGGCAGAAAGACAGCTGATTTATGCCATTACCACAGCAGCACTTCACAGCAAATATCTAGAGTGAAAAAAAGGGGAAAAAGAACTCTAAAATGCAACCAAGTTGTCAGCAATAGGAAAACACGTCCTCGAGTAAACTGCCTATGCCTCTCGCCTCTCTCCCCCCGCCAGATGACAGAGGCTGGTTATTTTTCCCACCTAAGAAGGAGGAAGGTAAGCATTTTTCCAGAGCCCTGATTGAAGAGCTAAGACCAATTTCAATGAAAAATTATCCTTTTAAAGAGGGCTGTATTTGTACTGTAGAGTATTTTAAAACTCCACACTATTAGACTTACAATTCAGCATGATAATATGAAATGGCTGTTTATCTACCCTGCCCAGGTTGCCCTTCTAGGTTAGGGCAGACAGAGCACAGATGCAACTTATTTTTAGAATGCAAATGTATCCCAGCAGTTTTCTACACCATAGCTTGTCTTTATTTCATTTTTTTTCCATTGCTTTGCTGAAAACACATTTCTAAATTTATTGCCATAGTGTTTATTACTCATTGTTTCCTTGGACCAAAAACTTACAGCTTCTTTACATCTAAATCAATGCCAAAAAGAAGAAAGGTAATGTAGGTGTTAAGAGCACAAAAACATAGCCTAAAGGGATGAAGTTACATGTACAATCACAAACCCCAAATCACTACGAAAAGAATGCCCTGTCACACAGTATCTGGTACTGCTTGCTTTCTGCCTTAGCTCACAAAATGGAACTGCATACTAGAAGCAGACTGAAAGGATATACAATTACTTTGACGGTTTTGATGCACTCCTGCTAATCAAAACTAAGATAAAAACCAAGACTTGTAACTGCACTTTCTCCTGTCTTTTTCAGTCTTTACTCAAAAGCTGTTATTTCTGCAGTCTGTAAGAAAGCAGCAAACCTATGCTCCACTACTGTTTCACTCACTCTTGACACTAGTTTTACACTTACTGTAAATAACTTACTGTTACTTATAAATCATCCGCAAACAGAAAGTTTTCTTCTTCAACTGTCCACTGCTCTTCTAATTCCTTACTACTTAGTAAACGTAACAGGCCAAATTTTGCAGCTGTTACTCACAGAATTAATGTTACTAAGCAGTTACACTCTTAAGAATTGCAGGTGTAGATTTTTTTGTAATGTGTCAATAGACCAAAGAACAATACAGCTTTTTGAAGTTTTACTGATGGTTCATTGCTTTCACTACAATTAAAAAAACCCAATATACCCTTCCTTTTTATTAATTAGATTAATTCTAGTCTAATAACTGAAATCTACTCTATTACTGCTGCTTTTCCAGCCTTCTCACTCAGACAAGGCTCTATTTTCCTCTTTTCCTCAAAAGCCAGTCATTTACCTTTTCAGAAATCCCAAACCTCTCCAAGAGCACAGGTACAAAAGCCTCAAACATACTTAACACATCATATTTTATGTACAGTATTTGAACAAGTATTCTGAATTTGAACAAGAGTCTGAAGCATCTTGACAATCTTCTTTAATTGAGTCTTTTGCTTCTGGACATTCAGAGATAGATGTTTACTGCTTTAAAAATAACACCCGTTAAATCCTATTTAATAACAATTCCTATTTTATCAACTTTTATTTAAAAAACCTAAACATTGCATATTATTTTAAAGCAACTTCTGCAGTAGCTCCAACAGAGATTTGGGTTTTGCTACCCCTATGTAAAACCCAGGCAGTGGAGTGGAGACACAGCATGCCTCTGGCTCCTCCAGAGACTTTTATTCTTACTTTAATGTTTCACTGATTTTGAATAATGAGTACGATGCCAAATACATTAAAAAATCAAAAGAAACATGCATGTCAGAACTGATGACTGCTAGGGTAGCCACAGTTCAGAAAGTACAACTTTCCAACTGGATAAATGTTTATCAGTCACAACATAAGTGACTTGGAACCCAGCAACGCTAAAAACAAGTACAACCATGTACTCACCAAAGAAAAAAAAAAATGTTCTATTACCATTTTTCTTTCTCTTTCAGGATGCTGGTTTCCATCTGCCCCCACCCAACATTACCCGTCTTAAAATACAATGTATTACAAGATGTTAGCATTATATCGGAAGTACAGTGACCTTTGGATGAGTCATTCAATCAAATCTTCTCAGCGAAGAAAAATAGCAGACCAAGCAACTGAGCATTTAAGACCTATTCTGACACTTCTGACAGAATTACTGAATGTTCAGCTTTGAATATTCAAAATGTTCAAAAAATAGCCACAGACTGCGGGAGAACTGGACCTCTATAAAATGAGCAAGCATATGTCTGTGAAGATAAGAAGATCAATCCTCTAAAAAAGAAGGACCAGGTGCTAAAGGAAAACAGTGGAATGTGATAAATAGCCATTAACTGTTGCGATGTTAAGAATCACAGGAAATGCCAGGTTGGATCGAACAAGGATTGGCAGTTGCCTGAATCCAAGCAACATTTCCAAGGTATATAAAGATTCCATTCTGAAGTCCTATTAGCAACAATTACTTTCTAAATATCTGAAAAAATAAAATTTCATAGTGCTTCTAAAAAAAAAATTAACAGCAACTATAGCAGCTTCGGACAGTTACTAACTTAATATCCAAATTCTGTGTCTTGCTACATTGAAGGCTTCAACAGCATAATGCTTGAACACATTTCCACATGAGATATGGGGATGTGAAACATTATGTCTTCTTACAACATAATTCTTTAACAGTTCATTAGCATCACCCACATGAAATGAGAGCAGTTTTCCTGCATAATTCACTATGACCCTTGTAAGTTCTTCCTGTATTTCTAAAAAATTTTGCTTTTTTAAAATATCTTTTGATGTTGCAAGATGGTTTTTTGAAGATAGCATGACAAGTTTTGTATTCTAAATGATGGGATGACTTTCATTTCTGATGGTAAATAAAAAACCAAAACAAAACAGAAGCAACAACAACAAAGAAATCAAATAAAAAGTGAATTGTATGCACAGCCTTCAAAAGGCATGTGAAGCAGCAACAATGTACTTACAAAAAAAGGGGGGGGAGGGGGAAGGACAGGCTATTTTATGTAGGATTCACTGTCAGGTCAAGGAACGCAAGAATATTAATGTGCAATGTCCAATATCCAGTAGTCATAATTGATAGTGCCTTTTTTAGGCCCATCCGTGGCCAGTTTTCACTGATGCGAATACTACAGAAAATAGCAGAATGTCATTTACTACTCTACATTTTGAATACTTAAGCAATAACTAAGTTGTCCTTTTTGTACATAATATTTCTACTATGCAGGACTAGTTGGGTTTGCCCATTACTTCCCAGAGCCAAGTATCCTCACACTTTCATACCAAACACTTTCATACCAAAAGGAGTCAATACCATCTAGTAATTAAAAGAGTAAATTTGCTGTTCACACCTGAAAACTTTAGGAATCATTCTATATGAAAATGGTATTTTTGACATTCTTTTTACCTACTTGTCCTTCACACATAGGGCACACAGTAAAGATGCACGTCAAAAATACCAGACAATTCTGTTACAGAACAACATCTTGGAGAGAGACAGTACGGTCTCTCACCAAGAATATAGTGAATAGAGAGAAAAAATTCAGTTAATACTATAAAACCAGGTGCAAAAGGCATTGCCATGAGCATACGGATATGGCAATAGGAAAACAAGCAATATTTCTGCCCAACACCACACTGTCTAAGCAAATTCAATGTAAAAGTTAAATCAAAAAGTAAAGTCTACAATGAGCTTTGCGGAGTCCTTTGAATTAGCAAGCATGGGACTGATCCTTAAACCTTTGACTGAAGCACTACATGGGAAAATCCGAAGAATCAGTTCAGAACAGAAAAAAAACCCCTAAGCATCTGCAACAAAAAAAGAAGAGTTATTCCATTAAAGAAAGTCAACTTAAATAGTAGTTTGTAACCATGAACACTGTACAGGCTACAGACTTGTGTTTTGCTTTGGTTTTAAGTTTACAGCTCTATAGCAAAGATTAGAAAAATCATAGGACTTCCAAATACCTATGGTGGGCCATGGCTAAAGAGACTTCTGTTGTTTTAGCTGTGCTATTCCATACCCAGTGCTTCACAGTGCACAACAGTCCATGAATTATCTCATTCCGCACTGTAGCCCTAAATAGTCCCACCACTCCCATTCACCTGCCGCCTCTCCCAGCTCCACTTCACTTCCCCCCTAAGGAGATACTATACTTGATGGAGCTTCAAGTAAACACGAGCAGCCCTAGACATGACAATGCAACAGATCCATCCTCTGCACTGTACAATATTCCTCTCTGAATTACAGCTTCCCTTTCCCACCCCCTCAATCTTCCACAAGATCAAGCAGAAATTCCCCCAGGCATTATTTGACAGCTACGCTGATGGGCTCAGAAAAAGCAATTTAAGCACCTCCAAAATACCCTAACAATATAAAGCTACATAAAGGGATTACTCCCAGCAGACAAAATGTCCAATTCATTCTCCAAAGTCAGCCAATACTTTAACACAAATGTACAGACGAATATATGATAAGCGGTAACTGTAACAGAACATTCTGGCTTTGTCTATACATAAATATTTGAACAAGTGTTAACTGAAAAGATACCTAACTAGATTGATGTCTGTTCCTACTTGGAACACTTCAACCAAACTGACTTACATAGAATTACATGGACTTCAGACACCACACTAGTTTGCACACTTGGTATCTGAGAATTACACATCCTCCCCCTCTTCTCTGCTCCTGTGAGACCTCACCTGGAATACTGCATCCAGCTCTGGAGCCCCCAACATAAGGACATGGACCTGTTGGACCAGGTCCAGAGGAGGCCACAAAGATGCTCAGAGCGCTGGAGCACCTCTGCTGTGAGGACAGGCTGAGAGAGTTAGGGTTGTTCAGCCTGGAGAGGAGAAAGGTCCAGGGGACCTTACAGCAGCCTTTCAGTATCTGAAGGGGGCCTACAAGAAAGCTGGAGAGGAACTTTTTACCAGGGCGTGTAGTGATAGCACAACGGGTTATGGTTTTCAACCAGAAGGGGCTAGATTTAGCTTAGATCTCAGGAAGAAATTTTTACTATGAGAGTAGTGAGGCACTGGAACAGGTTGACCAGGGAAGCTGTGGATGCCCCATCCCTGGAAGTGTTCAAGGCCAGGTTGGATGAGGCTTTGAGCAAGCTGGTCTAGTAGGACGTGTCCTTGCCCATGGCAGGGGGGTTGGAACTAGATGAACTTTATCGTCCCTTCCAACCCAAACCATTCTATGATATAGGTTAATGACAATCTCAGTTATGCATCAGAGCAAATGGTCTATTTTACAATGCATATGCTTATCACAGTACAAACCACACACGAACCAGTCACATTCCAGTCAAAATTTTTAAACGTAGTAACCCTAAGCTTCAGTAGAGTGACTTAGGCACGGCAAACCAGAATTTCCTGCTTTTTCTCTAGTGCAAAGGGATGAATTCTCACCTGCAGCAGCCACATAGAATAGTCTAATCCAGTTAGAACTCATGACTGTTGCTGACATTAAACAAGACCAAAAAAAAGTCACCTTGTGTAGCAATAACAAGGCCTGTAATTTTATTATTCTAAGTTGCAGTAAACACAATGAGCTATACTGTGCATGTCAGTTTTCAAATTAAATCCAAATATCAAATTACCATTTTACATTTTCCCCTTTAGAAACATGTTTTTAGAAGTTGAATAGGCTGACCAGCTGTGATAACAACAAAAAAAGCTTTAAACATCTTGTCTTGTGATAACAAAAAGCAAAATGCAACTCTTACCACTCCCAGTTTTTCAGAAGCATTAGCTTTCCACAGACGAATATTCATCTCATCTGAGCCACACAGAATATATTTGTTATCTGAAGTCCATTTTACAGTGATGACGTGCTGCATTCGCTTTGTATGATACACCTCCCTAAAGCAAAGAAAAACATTTTTACATGATCTATCGTCACTTTTCCCATTGACATTACCTTTAAAATAGCAGAAAGCATTTTGTTCAAGGCAAAAATATTTTTACTTTTTAAAAAAAAAAACCCTGACTTTTTAAAAAAACACTGTGCTGATCTTAGATCTATAGAGACAGAGATTCAAACAAAGTATGGTTAGACTGGTAAAGGACCACCTAGGACAAGATGCTCTTTAAACAAGTATTTTCATAGAAATTACAGTAAATAGCTAAAAAATAACTCTTTTTGCAAAACACGCCATGGGTGTACAATATGATATACATACCACTACAGAAATAATTTTCATTAATATGCTGTTGCGCCAATCAAGCATTAGCGAATGACCTGGATGAAGGGATGGAGCATACCATCAGCAAGTTTGCTGATGACACGAAGCTGGCTGACACCCTGGAAGGCCGAGCTGCCATTCAGCACGACCTGGACAGGCTGGAGAGTTGGGCCGGTAAAAACCTCATCAAGTTCAACAAAAGTAAGTGTAGGGTCCTGCACCTGGGCAGGAACAACCCCATGCACCAGTACAGGTTGGGGGCTGACCTGCTGGAAAGCAGCTCTGCAGAGAGGGACCTGGGAGTCCTGGTGGACAACAGGATGACCAGGAGCCAGCAATGTGCCCTTGTGGCCAAGAAGGCCAATGGCATCCTGGGGTGAATCAAGAGGCATGTAGCAAGCAGGTCAAGGGAGGTCATCCTCCCCCTCTACTCTGCCCTGGTGAGACCACAAATTGAGTACTGTGCTCAGTTCTGGGCTCCCCAGTTCAAGAAGGACAGGGAACTGCTGGAGAGGGGACAGCAAAGGCCACAAAGATGATTAGGGGGCTGGAGCATCTTTCTTACAAGGAAAGGCTGAGGGAGTTGGGTCTTTTTAGTCTAGAGAAGACTGAGGGGGGATCTCATCAATGTTTACAAATACTTAAAGGGGGGGTGCCAGGAGGAGGGGGCCAGTCTTTTTTCAGTGGTACCCACTGACAGGACAATGGGCAATGGGTATAAACTCCAATATAGGAAGTTCCATGTGAACACGAGGAGGAGCTTCTTGACTTTGAGGGTGGCAGAGCACTGAACAGGCTGCCCAGAGAGGTGGTGGAGTCTCCAACTCTGGAGACATTCCAAACCCGCCTGGACACCATCCTGTGCAACCTGCTGTAGGTGGAGCTGCTGTGGCAGGGGGGTTGGACCAGATGATCTCCAGAGGTCCCTTCCAACCCTTACATTCTGCGATTCTGTGAATGGGGCCGCAGAAGAATGGGTGCCAAAGAATCTCACAGCACCATTATGAACAAGAAGTAGAACAGTAATAAACACCTCCAGCTGTCCATTTATGACATGGCAATGGATCGACTACTCTTCATTCTGATTTCCCTCCTTTCCCCCAAAATGGACTTCATCAACAGTGTCTAAAGGACTTCTAGGAAAATTTTTACAACTAAAAACCCAAAGAAAAGTCTCCAGTCCTGCAAACAAGAACTCGACAAGACGTATCACCTAGTAAAAAAAGGACTTAGAACAGCTGTGTGGCTATTAAAGCACAAACTACATTTAATTTCTGCCAATTAAGACTTCTGCTCAACAAGTGCTGGCACCTGCTGAAAAACAACAATGTTTCTACATGTTGCATTTAAACCTGTATTTAAATGAAAGTCTTATCTAATTTTCATTAAGTATGTACCAAACAAGCAGAGCAATAGTATTTATAAAGTTATTCTTTCATTTCTGCCATAAAGATATAGGACTAAGTACACTTTTCTAGTAAATTTAATTATTTATTAGCATTCTAATGGTGAAGAATAAATAAGACCTACTTATTATCCACTAATACCCAATCCTTTGATGTATCAGTCACGCAGTGCAGCTTATAGACCATTCTCTTTCTTCTACCTAGTTGGTTTTGCAAGTAAAATCCAAGTAGTAATGGAAAGCGAATACGGAAACAACACCTACTCAAGAGCCCTGGAAAAACTAGACAGGGGCTGAACTGGAGGGGTTGTGAGAAAAACGAAAGTAATCAATACGCTACCTTAAATAAGCTTTAATAAGCTCAGCCACCTATTGTAATTCAGTGTCAAGTGATGCTCTACAAGAACAACTGTGCGGAAGACTGAGCACAAGTACCTTCAGAAAACGCTAATACATCAGCTTTTTACTGATGTTGATGTTTAATAGCATGTGTGCACATACACATTTTCAAAAACATTCCTAGGTTTACTTTTATTTCACTATTTGGTTTAATAACAAAGCTTTTCTTCATGCACCTTTAAGGAACTAAGTACTTTTCCTTTCTTTACTCTGAATTTTCAGCTTTTGCTTCTCCTGTTGCTGTCATCACAAGTTATTAAATAACATTCTCCAGAAAAGGAAAAACACAAAACACAGCCAAATAATCTGGATCTGCCATTTAAAAAATTCACACAGACATCCAGTTCCATTTACCAAAAATTTACTAAATTTAATCAACTTCATAATAAATCTTATTTCTCATGGCTAATCAATTTCTTAATTTAAATTTTCATTTTAAAATAAAAGAGAAAGCAATGGAAGTTAGGTTTTTTCCAGATTGGGAGGAGATCAAAAGTCAAAACTGAACTATCATCAGGATCCTTGTTTACAGATACTCTTAACTGCCCTCTCAGTTTTCCAAGTAGGATCAGATCTTCCATTTGGAGACTTTTCTCCATTCCACGGGATTAATTTCAACTGCACAACTCTGAAAAAGCCCAGCTTCTAAAGAATTTTTAAGTGTCCCAGAATGCCCTAGTCAGCTTATATGAGGCTAAGTTCTTAATTTGTAAGGCTTCTCCTCCCTAGATTTATGGCCACCACATAGAAGGGGAAAAAAGGGAAGACAAAGAGGAAAATTCCTTCAACAGGCATTGGCAACAATCTGCCATAATATGGAATAAAGCCTTTTACTGTTGCATTATGGGGTCTGCAAGCTTCCCCTCAATGATGTGCTTTAACTTTGCCTATCACCACTTTTGTGAACATAACTATTCCGTAGAAAAGAAAATCTGTAGAACACAAGAACTGCTGAATAATACAAGAATTAAACAACAAAACAAAAAAACCCAAAACAAAAAAGAACTGCAATACCTAATTACATTTAAAATATTATTACAAGACTATAAGATGATGAAAATTACCTGTAGATTAGGTATAAAGTAAAATGTAAACAGTCCTTCTCAGTCTTTAATGAAGTATAGGTGCACGTGAACAGTCAGGTTGAATAATGCATACATAACTGTATCAATCAATAATAAAAAATATACTCCTCCCCCAATCAATATTTCAACATTACCACCTAGAACTTGACCTAGTAGCAACTTTTAGGGAGCCAAGGCTGGAGAGAGGAAGGCAACTAGAAATAAAATAAAGTTAAGAATAAAGGAAAACGAGGAAGAACTGACAACAGAGAATAACGAAGGTGGGTTTATGAAAAACAAATGATACCAGAGAGATCTGATAACTTGCTTCAATTTTCACCAAACTGAAAAAAAAAAAATGGAGACAGTAGATAAAATCTGAACTTCAGCAAAATATTTAATAAACTGCCTTATGAAATCTTACATGAAAAACTAATTTAAAGTGCATTGTATTCAAAGCATTGTCACATGAATCAAAACCTGGTTAACAAAATATGAACAAAAGGTAATAAGCATACTAAAACAGATCACAAAAGTTCATGTAACATCTTTAGCAATCAACCATAGAGGATGAAGACAGTCCTTAGAAAAACAAATGCTACAATGTTTTAAGGCACTGCAAACTTAAGTGGTGACAGATACAGTACAATGTGACCTAAAAACATTAAAGATACATATAGAGGCAAGTAAGATGTGATTTATCTTGGCAAAATACAAATGGGTGCACCCAAGACCAATAATTCCCTGTAATTTTAACCCAAAACCGCCTAAGTTCCGCTATCCATTAAGTAGTTCTACTCCAATACATACTCCAGAATTATCTGTCAACTACATGACCTGTCAATCTCAAGTTATATGCAGAGTAAGATTTCAGTATTCACAGGAAGTGAATGCCCCAATGAAGATGTTAATGAATGAATTAAGACTTTTGAGGACTAGGGAGGGAAGTCATTGGAATGAATGACAGCAAAAGATAAAGCTGTAAAATCACTCACCTGCTGCGACCTTTGTCTACAGGAAAAATGCGGACAGACTTATCAAAGCTGGCAGAGACAAATTCTTTCCCAGTGGGTGAATAATCCACATCAAGAACAGCAGACACGTGATCCATATGCACCGTCACAGGTGATTCAAGAAAGCGCATATCAAAAGTATATAAGCTTTAAAATAAACATGCCAACAGCTTAATATCTGAACAGCTCCTAAGTAAACAGTACATTTTTGCTGAACAGCCACTTTAATCATACATAAACCACACTTAAGGACAGGTCCGTATTGCAGACAGAACTCTTTAAAACTGCTCATAACACATGAAAAGAAAGAATGATGCATTGTTTAGGGCTTGAAAAAAGTTGATTAACCAGAAGCTTTAGTTATTGGATCAGACCTAGGTTTCTTGTTCACTGTCAAAGAACAGATGGTCTCCACTATTCCCTCCATCGTCTGTTCAAGGGTCACTAACCAAACCCATTTCTCCAGCCACCTCCTTTACTCCATCTTCAGCTGTAAGTATATAACCTCAACTTGGACAAGCATCTCTGAACCATTACAGCAAGCCTATCACCTCTCTATTTCTAGATATTCCCATATTGGGAACTCCTAGTGATTCAATCTTCTGTGAAGTTCCCCTTTGGTTGGCACCCTCTCCTACCGCCTAATTGTCTTTAGGCCAGACAACACAGGAGTCCAAGGAAAGCTCAGTCCTTCGAGACATGGGGATACTAGTTCAGCAGAGAACACTACCTGTAGAAAAGCATTACATTATAAATAAATACACAGCTTCTGGACCACAGCTGGTTTGCTCTTAAGCACTTCAAAGCTCCAGTGAGGTCTACCTGTATTCCCTTTGAATCAATAAGCCCACTGACACAAAGCAAGGCGTAATTACTGAGTAGACCATTAATATGCCTAGAGCCTATAAGCAAAGGAACTTCACAGTCAAAGCATTTAAAACCTGCTTAAGATACACAATTCAGTAGAACTACTCTACTGAAAACTTGTAATTTAGCAGGTTTCTCACCCTCCCTGCTGCAGATGAATGCGTAACTGGAGTTAATTCAATGTCTCTTATTCAATAGTGTACTGGCAATTATTGCTTTTTCCTTCTAAGTACCCCAAGAAAAAGTACACTAGCATCATATTCAAAACCACTACTCCATATAATCAGGTAAGACTTGCATGTGTGTTGTCAATACATGCATTTGCCACTGCATTCATACTAATTGCTTTAGTTTGTCCGGTTGCCCCAGACAGTAAGAGCTACCATTAGCTACCATTTTTACTTTTGTTGGGCAGGGGGAGATTTATAAACAAACAGATGAGATAGCCTGTTAGCCTTACCATACTGTAACCAAAATAGGTGAAAAGCAATACATTAAATACAACACCCACTTTCAAAGTCTGGGCCAGATTCCATTTCCTTGGAAAAACAGCCTTAAGATAAGTGATAAAATTCCTATGTTCTAGAAGAAAACAGTGATCTATTGTTAGATCGCAGACTTCCTAGAAAAAACGACATGAAGCACATTTTGCAGTGGCCTAGTTTTGAAGAGACAGCTTTTTCAATATCAGATTAGCTGTTCACATGAATAGTATTGTTCAAAAGTAAAAAGCTGCTCTGAGACATTGAAAGGGTATTGCATTCTCTGGTACTGTTTCATAAAAGACTAATTTATTATTTTTTTTAAAGAAAGGTTTTCATCAAAATATCTGCTCACTACAATACATCAAGCTTCACAAGAGCTGGCAAGAAAATAAACTCTTATATTGCCTCAGACTGGACCAATAGTATTTATTTTCCAGGTCCCATTGCAAGTTACACTTGCATTGGTTCAGCTGCCTTTTTTGTAAGTAACACTGCTTTTTTTCCCCTTGGGCACTGAAATACAGAGAACGAGGTAGTCTACTATCAATTAATTCTTTTTTAAATCAGTGAACCTATAATTTTCTAGGTTATTATTTAAGTGTTTGAATTTAGAATTTATGTAGTTTTTAAAAAATGTAGTTTAGCATGATGACAAATTACGAAAATACAGATCAAAAAACATAACATGATCAAGATTATCAAAAAGCAAGGTCACACTTACTTGTAATCTTCATTTGCTGCAGTAAAAATGAAAGCTTCCATGGGATTCCAACATAGCGTATTTGTCCTCATGTTCAAGATAACCTGAAAGATATTCAGATGTTGCTACCTTGTCATAGGCAGTAAAATACTCGCTATATTCAAAGCTTCCTATAGCACTGGAGACAAGCACTTTCTAGATATAGAACTTTGGCAGTGGAACAGTGACATGACAGAATGTTTCCTTAGCAGTGCTAGGACTGGCACTCAAGATTTCCTGTCCCTCATCATACACTCATTGCTCTGCAGTACGCTGCATCCAGCTCTGTCTCACCCCAACACAAGGACATGGACCTGTTGGAGCAGGTCCAGAGGAGGGCCATGAAGATGCTCAGAGGGCTGGAGCACCTCTCTTATGGAGACAGGCTGAGAGAGTTGGGGTTGTTCAGCCTGGAGAACAGAAGGCTCCGGGGAGACCGTAGAGAAGCCTTCCAGTATCTGAAAGGGGCCTACAGGAAAGATGGGGAGGGACTCTTTTATCAGGGAGTGTAGTGACAGAACAAGAGGCAACAGCTTTAAAGTGAAAGAGGGTAGGTTTAAATTCAGTATTAGATAGAAATTCTTTACTGTGAGACACTGGCACAGGTTGCCCAGAGAAGCTGTGGATGCCCCATCCCTGGAAATGTTGAAGGCCAGGTTGGATGGGGCTTTGAGTAACCTGGTCTAGCGGGAGGTGTCCCTGCGCATGGCAGGGGGGTTGGAACTAGATGATCTTTAAGGTCCCTTCCAACCTAAACCATTCTATGATTCTGTTAATTAAATTTTCCTCTGTAAACCATCTTAGAAGCAAATTCTTCTAAAGCGATCATTTAACACGTAAACATGTTGCTGCTGAACATGTAAACCCAGAACTTCTGAAAAATTTCACTTCTCCATCATATTTACAGTAACCTTTAGTTAAGTAATCTATAAACCCGCCTAGTTAAATGGTTATTTTGAAGGATATAGTCATTAACCGATGCTGCGAAGCAGCATTTGCAAAGCTATTACAACATTTTGATGTTCTCCCAGTTATTACTAACCCTTCGTTATTTTATCTCTGAATTTGCAGTTCATGAATTCTCCCGGACAGTTGCCTTTTCTTGTTGAAGTGCCAAGCAATGTGTGTAGAAGTCAGTGTGTTGTAATGTACTCACTACTATCACAGCATCAGCGGTGAGTCACTTGCTACGCGCTCACAAGGTTTTCTTGCTGCTAGTAAGCAGATGGCTACCAAGAGGACAGTTTGCCTGGAAGTGGGAGGAAGGCAGCTGATGAAGCCTAATGAGCCCCTTCTACTTTGCTAACAGTGGATAAGACTAGAAGTTATTAAGAAGCTGTATGCTGGGATGCCCCTACCTTGGAGGACAGCTGTGGCAGGAACAGCTGGACCCCTGTGGGAGAAGGGGAGGCAGGAAGGAGGTCATCTGACACCCCATACGACACAGCAGCTTTGGCTTCTGCTGAGTCTTGGAGGAGCTTTCAACCGTTGTATTTAAAAATAAATCCCATACAGTATGCCCGACACAAAATAGTCTGCATAATTACAGAGCAACTTATTAAACTGAACAACTCTAAACAGGATTTTCCACAATGCTCCAGGCCAGCCGTAATCCTACTTGAAAAACCTAAAATTTGGGTGTTTAACACTATGGTACTCCAAACTCATTTTTGTTCAGTTTACTACACCAAACACTGGAAATTTACATAAACAAAATCTAGTTATACAATTCTAACTTTTACAACAATGAACACAATCTCAGAGCAAGTTAATAGTGATGACCCCTACTGAACTGACCCCCCTCAAAAGATTATGGTTTTATGAACGTGTGCATATTGTCACGATTCTTACTCTCCTTAAGTCCTCATTTCCTAGGTGACATTATCCTCTTCAATACGAAATCTGTGCTGCAAAATACTGCTCGTTATCAGAAACCACATGCATCCAGAACGGAATGTAATCATCAAGTGTCTAAAGTGATCTCTACTTTAAAAAGTGATTTCACTGAAAGGAGAGGCCACTGAAAGGCCCTACGTTTACAGTAATGCGACAACTAGAATTTGTTCTGATTTCAGTATTGTTCTTCTAATTACAAGCCTTGCACATATCTGGGAAGCTAATAATCGAGGGTTCTTTATTCTTCCCTGCCCAAGTTTTTCAGTCACTGCGAAACGAGTACACAATTCATGTTAAAATATTTATTACACATATAACGCATTAAATCATGCCACAAAATAACTGAGATATTGCTGAAAAACGCAGCTCTCTTTCAAAAGGGCTCCGGTTTGGTCAAAATCCATGCTACGCATCTTGCTTCACTATTTTTTCCACACAAATTTACAAGCATTCAGTTTATTTCAGCAGTGGCATTTGATTAAAATAGTGCCTAAGAAAACGATTCTCTGTACAGCTCTAGCATTATATTCACTAACAACTATGTAAGGCAATCTGGGCTGTAAGTGTTTTAAGTTGCTATAAATACATTAATAAGAGCATTTCATATATCGAAAGATGTAGCAGAGCCATCTCCTGACACTTTTTTAATCAATTGTAGATACACTTAGGCATTTCATAAGAAAAAGTCCTTATTAAGACAATATTAAGACAAATCAAAGTTGTGAAGGCCCTGAAGACTTGGCTATCTTGGTTTATTTATTTTAACTGTGAGTACTTGCTTACAAAGAGTGTCAGCCTGGAGATTCTGAGATTAATTATTTGCACAATCTGGTTAAGTAATCTGTCCTCCTTTGCTACCTACCTAAGAATGATACAACGACAGACAAAACAGACCCCGTCAGCTGTTTAAATGCTGAAGTCTGTGTTTAAAACACACTAAGCTTTCCTGCAATCCCACAGGTTGCACAAGAATGACTTCCAGCTTTAAAGTGTACCAACTTCTATTAAAACATCTTCCTCTTGTCATGCGACAGGAGTGCTTCCCTTCATCTTTTCCCCAACTTTTTTAGCCTAGTTCTTACTTTGCACTTAGGCAGCATCTTACCATCTTATCCATTCCTCTTCAAAACTTAAGACTTCAAAACTCACAGACAGGAAAAACGGGCAAGACAGCTACCGCTTTATGATGTAAAGTTGTACTCCTATTTCCATTGAGGAAAGGACTCCCACTGGGTTCCAAACTCAGGGCAGCGTTGGAGCTGCTTTGCTGATCCAACCCCAGGAACGCGGCAGTGCTAGAAGCCAGTGTCCATACATGGGTAAGGCACCTCTGATAAGCAGCACCTTCTCTGGGGAGTTAGAGATCTCTTAGCTCTGAATGCAGAAATGGACATTCAACCTGCCTCTCCACAGGAAAACCATTCCTATCCCAGCAGGAAACCCAGCACTACATCCAGAGATGCAAGGAAGTACTCATCAGTGTTTTACTCCTATAGCAGTAAATGCACCTAAGCACGCTGCGTACCACCCAAGATATACATATATATACACACACATGTGTGCATACGTGTATATATGCACGTGTATGTATACTTTTCTATATTTAGCATATATACATATGTAAAATCCTGTTAGATGCAAATTTTGTTCACAAAGGCTCAAACTACATCCTTTTAACTTCTAAGTGCAGATCTACAGCGCTGACTATGTTCATTTTGACATTCAGGTCTCCAATTGGTATCTGACTTTTTTTTTTTTTTTTTTTTTTTTTTTTNNNTTTTTTTTTTTTTTTTTTTTTTTTTTTTTTTATAAGCACTGTCTCAGTGACCCAAATGAAACATCATTAAAAATTGTTGGGGCACAGGGAGAGAAAGAAATACCATTACACCAACAACATTCCTATTTTATAACTGTTAACTACCATGACAGTGTTCTAGTGTATATCAGACCAGTGTCATCACAGACAGTATCCTTCATACCAGAAGGATACTGAGTGTATATTCACAAGCCAGAATATCATATTTCAAGAAGAAAATTGCTAAGATAGCTCTGGGGCTCAAAACTACTGAACTTGATCAAGGTTAAGATGTGTGTATGAATTACTGGCTTCTTGTTTTAAGTAAATACATACAGTCTCCTAAAGATAAATAGAAATCTTCATGTCATTGCTAAATGCCACATATAAATACAACTCTGATTTCACTGCAAAGGATTTCTGAATATTTACACTAGGCGCATGGAAGGGGGTGGGGGTGGTGTTATCTCCACGCAAAAGAAAAACACCTTTTCAAATGCAGAGCAAGGCTCTCCAGTGGTGGAAAGGAAATGCCTTAGAAGTTACCTTGTTTTGCTTCCGGCAAGCAGGAGGAAAAAAATTTAAAAAAAAAAAAAAAAAAATCACACACACACAGACAGAATGCAATACAGGAACATAAAGTTCTTATTGTGAAATTGCTGTCAGGTCAAGCACTTTATCAAGAATTACAACAGAGTAAGCATGACAGCCTGCTTGAATGCGGAAAAGGGGCCTTCTAACTGCATGGTTTAAGTCCCAACATTAATTCAAACTCTGTTAGAAGACTCAAAATTAGACGATGAAAACTCAAGTGAACTCACAGTTCAGAGCTTCCCTTCCTCTATCATCACCAACAGTTACAAACTATTTACACATTCAGTACAATTATTAGTGCCGTAAGCTTCTGTTAAAAATAAATAGATTACCTTCTTTAACGGAGTTGATTTTCTCATATCATATAGCACAATATTTCTGTCAGAAGCACAGCTTCCCAAAAGGTAAGTCTAAAAAAAAAAAAAAACCAAACACAGAAAACCAGTGTGTAGGGTCTTCTAAACACTTCTAGATTATGGTTAACAGGTTAAATTAGATACTTAATTTATTTCACAAAGCTGGTGGTCAAATAGTTCCTTTTTTCAGTCAAGGAAATACGTTCATTGTTCTTTCTATGCAGCTAATTATTCAGCAGAAACATTTTAAAAGGCTTGATTTAGGTAAGATTCTGAATCCACATGGTCCTCTCTACTTCAAAAGTAACAAGCAATTTCAAAAGTAACAAGCAATTCTTCATAAACACTTCATCGACAAACACAGCCCAGCCAAGAGGTATATGGGAACCGCAGTAGAAGATCAAATGCAATTGTTTTGCGTGGAGAGGACAAGTCTTGGTCACAGAGAGTACAGTGCTGGAAGAGATGAGCGCTCCACAGCCACATAACCGCCACATGGTATGACTGAACGACGAGATATGTATTGCTGTGAACAGAATTGAGACCACTCTACTCTTCTTTCTCCTCTATCCCTTGTCAAAGACAAAAGATATAAAGATGAAAATATATGGTACTACATTCCAAAGCAATAGAACCATAAAAAACCATACGTACACACCCCTCTAAATATTATGTCAAAACACGTATCAAAATCTAAATGTGGAAAGAAGCCATTAAAGATTATGTTAATAGAGTTTAGATCTTATATTGGAAATCAATAACTTTCTTTATCAGTCTGTAACAGAAACCTTACCTCAATGGGATTAAATTTTACACTGCTTATGCTATCAAAACCCCATGTCAAAGAACACATGGGACTTGTCCTTTGCTCATCCCAGATGTCCACTTGATGGCCACAGGTGGCAAAAACAGCTTCCTTCCAGTGGTGATCAATTCCTGTATACACTGTCTTTAAAAGAAAAACAGTATCAAAAAAACCATAAACAAATTTACAAAACCATTTGTAAATATAAATATGCAAGTATGTTCTGTTACAAAAAAGAGCAACTATTTGCTGCATATCAAATCTGACATGTTCTTACCCATTTATATTACTGAAAAACAAGTCACCACTGCTACCAGAAACTAAGCCTTATCATATGTACCTTTACACAATAGACTAGCTTTCTGTGTTCTCACTTAATGAGCATGCATGCACTTGTTAATTTACAATGGAGTCAGCATTAGAAGCCAATTTACAAAGTCCTGGCTGACCTTGAAGCAAATGGAAATTTTAAGGGTACAACTACAAATTTTCAACGGGGGCCTGAGCAGATTCCATAGACACTACAATAATTTAAAGTTTCAAACTATCTATTTGCAAAACCATGTAATGTTCTTAAAATAAGCTTATCATAAATTGAACGTGCTAAAATATCTATGTTTAGTCTGCTTTTGTCAAAAAGACAGACATAAAGTTAGAATTTTTTATTGAATGGTTGCGAGGTATTATCATGAAAAGTAAGTCACTTAACGCAGACTGAACACTGACAACACACGTTCAAAGAGAAAGAGACTACAGAAAGATCTGACCAGATCACAGGAAAGGGATGGCTGGTAAGAGACAGATCTAAGCAGTCTCCGGTGGCATTTGAGAGATTCCTTTCTGGTTACATGTAAAATAAATGTAACAAAAACTGAAAGATACTTCAAAAGTGCCATTATAAAATACGATGCTATCACCTTACAACCCATTATCATAACCCGTGCTATCAAACTATTTCTCTCTCCTCCAAAAGCTAGATAAGAATTGGTTCAAACTTAATCCAATGGAAGAAATGTGGAGGAAAAAAAAAAAATTGAAACTTAGATTTACTACCTTTCCAAGAATTGTATGAATAGGTTCTTCTTCCTCTCCATATTCTGGGCTCTCCATTTTCCACTGCTTCACAGTTTTGTCATCGCCAACCTGGAAATATTGGAGAAAACATGTACAGTTTTATAGAATTATATTCTGTTTTACTAGACATGCTTTGCAATTAAGTACAGGCAGACTTTCAAAAGAGAACGGTCTATGACAGAAACAGAACTAAAGTGCTCCCTCCTGCCTATTCGCTGTTCCCTTTTATACCTCCAAGCTGAAGACTAGTTCTCCCTGTCATAATATTTCGCTAGAAACTAAGGTGGTACATGTAACATCATCGGGCTGAAATGGAGTTAACATTCCTCATAGCAGCCCATATGGTACTGCATTTTGGATTTGTGGCTAAAACAGTGCTGATAAGGCACCAACGTCTTGGCTACTGCCGAACAGCGCTTACGCAGTGTCAAGGCATTTTCCGCTGCAGCCCCAGCTCATCTGTCATCATCCCTGCTTCCCTCCTGTGGGCAACAGACTGGGAGGGGACACAGGTGCGACAGATGACCTGAATTGGCCAAAAGGGTATTCTGTACCATATAACATCATGCCCAGCAATAAAAACTGGGGCAGTGGGAAAAAAAAGGGGAGGTAGGGGCTGGCTCCCAAAGTGGCTGCTGCTTAGAGACTACCTGTGGATCTGTCTGCTTGTGAAAGGAAGGGACTGATTTACTGTTTGTCACCGTTTCCCCCACCACCTTTCCTCTACCTACTCAATCATCTTTATCTTGATCCACTAATCTTTTCTAGTTTTCAAGAGAGATACTTCCAGGGTCAAATAGGAAAAAGGTGACCTGGAACAATGACTTATTTTTTTGAGCTACATTTTGTGATTCTTAATCAAATGGCACCTTAAACTGCAAATTATCTTCCGGATGTCATTTTGATGAGCATGTAAACAGTTAAAAGGCACCTCAGTTGCTCCAGTTGCCCGTTCCTAACACCATGTTACCTCTTGCACTATGCCACCACAAGATTTTGCGTGGCTGTGCAGTGACCTGCATCAGGCAAACTGGCCAAAAAAATATTACCTATACAACTTTAACTTCCTGTCCTGACAGCACAACTTCTCTTTCTTCTTCCCCTCTCTCAATTTTCACGCAGAAGGATTGTCAAAAGGGGATTCTAATCTGGAGCCATTTAGAATTTTTGCTGTGACTTCCCCTACATCCTAACTACTGTCGTCATGACCTGGTATGTACTTCAGAAGAGACACGACATATAGTAGTGAAAATAGCTCTTCTATGCCCAACACAAAAGAAGGAAAACCTCAGGAGACCCTAGTCTTCAAAACCAATTCTTCTTCTTGTATCATTTTAGAACTGTTTTAATGCAAACAGGAAGACATATTATTTCCAGGTGGTTTACATGCAACTAAATCGGTTGTAGCTGATATGAGTTAATAAATTAATATGGAACCATCTCAACTTAATGAGATTATCTTTAGCCACAGTATATACAAAAGGTTACTTTTTTAAGTTTTTGTACGTCTTTCATTGAAAGTAACCTATCTACCACTTTAATGAAAACTAGTTTACTCAAGTTCTAATTACATAATCATCTGTTAGCAATTTTCTAGTATTTATCCCTTCCATAGTCTTGAATAACACCCAAATCACAGCATTAAAAAAAAAAATTCATCAGAAACAGAATTGTCAGGTTCACTGACAAATTTAATAACCACATTCATACAATATTTAAATATTGTATGGCAGACAGTAAGTTGCTCACTGGGAAACAGATGGTGAACAGGAACTCTGTACTGCTACACTGTACTAAAGAGACACATTATACTTACAGTGAAGAACGATGTACCACAGAAACGAGCACACATGCCTCGAACAAAGCCTTCATGGGCTTGTATAGTACGAATACACTGTCGTTTGGTCAGGTTCCAGATTTTAACCTGTTAAAACCAGAAAAGTATTCTGTTGTTATTTAAGTTTTCTACAGCCCACAACTGCAGTTCATAATTCAAATACAAGACATCACACATGTTGTAACAAAATGGCGTAGCTGGCTTGAACACTGGCCAGATTTTATAATGTTAAAACTACTTATTTATCCCCTTCTTAAAAAAAAAATAATAATAATTAGAAGTGCAGCTCTTTCCTTCTTACCCCGTCCCTCCAGCCAAGCTATATACTTACTGTATTTTTGCATTCGTTATTTTTGAACTAGAATTCTTACTAGAAGACAGCAGCAGTGATAATTTTAGCAAAATATACCTCTCTAAAGAGAAAAGCACAAGGAAATAACAGCCTTTGGAACCAACAGAATGTTTTCAACGTTCTGTAGTTGCTGTACTACATTTTATATAGACGTCCACCTCTCACAGAGGTTTTCATTTCAAAGCATTTGGGCCCATTTAAAAAACAAAGACATGGAGGTCAGTTTTTAATATTGGTTTGCATTTATAGTACACAGTACTTTACCAGTGGATAAGAAACCTGGCTAACGTTTCATATCAATTTACCCCACTCCTCTTTGCAAAGGTTAATCTCCCTTACACTACAGCATAAGAATTGCACCTTCTATGAAAAGCAGAAAGCGACCAGCTACCCAGAAGACACCTTTAAAATACACAAGTACTATCAAATGAACAATGTAAGGGTGAGAGAGGACAGAGAAGACAAAAAATACAAGTAATATTTTTTCTGCAATTGACTCCAATTAGAGTGTTTTTGCTTGCTATTTATAAATTTATGTAAAATAATCAAACAAATACAGGTTTTTAGGCAATACGCTAAATTATTATTCCACACAGCTTTTGGTTGTGTGCTCCTTCCCCCTAGCTCATCTGACTTCACGTAATCTTCTGAATCTGCAGCAGTTTAACTTCTCCAAGGGGAGGAAGGGGGTCGCATGGACAGCAAACAGCAATCAGCATGCACTGTAAATATTAACATTTACTGCTCCATCCTGAGGAACTGAATGTCACACCCTCTGCTTACAGATGAACAGCTAAAAGCTGCTGCCTAAAAGTTTTTGAAACCCTTTGTGTGTTGGGGAGTTACAACCTGCAATTTGAGAAACACTGCCCCAAAGCAGGTAGAGTTGCACCTTCTGTGAGAAGACAGGGTATCACCCTGAACAAAGACACACAAGAACAGCAAGCAGGGTGCATTTAAAAAAAAGAAAAACACAAAAGAGGAAGAAAAAAAGAAAAGAAGGAAGAAAGGTACGTTGTTTGTAAGGACAGCTTACCTCTCCATCACAAGCTCCAGACAGCACTGTAGATAAACTCTTTGGATGTTTGGCCATGCAATTAACTCCATCTCTGTGGCCATCAAGTGAGCTAAGAAAGGGTTTTGCAAAAACACGCTCTAGCTTTGTTGCATTCAGAGCTCTTGTGTACTCTCGTGGAACTTCAAATGGATGCAACACAGGGTCATAGTTTCTTGGAACTGCAATAAGAGCAACACAGACATTAGAAACCCAAGGTACGTTGTGTACTTCAAGGTAAGCTGAATTCAGGAGCTCTTCTCTTTGATTTTCCTGCCATGGGAGAATTTTCTGCAAGACTAAGATTTTTGCTATTCCTACTGTTCTGAAATTAATCCATGGGGTCATTAGTATGCTCGCTCAACAAGCTCGGATTTAATAAAGTCTGAGATAACTGACATTTTTTTAAGTCCTTTTCAAGGGTATACTGCTAAGGTAATGTAGATACGAACGTACACAACAAACTGGAAGTCACAGGTATCTTGCAACTATTATTAAAAAAGCCACCAACCACCACAAAGAAACCCCAACAAAACCAAACAAACAATAAAACCCCCACACCACCAACCTCCTACCACAAAACTCTAACATAAGCAGAAAGGACACGGCTACATGGACATGCACAAAGAGAGACAACCTAGCCCTCTTCATGTTTAGTCAGCTGCTGGCCAGCCCTGGCTCAGAAATGAGACTCATTAGCTTCATTAGCTCTGCTAATGCGACCTGGGTTCCCAGACAAGAGTGTTTACATCCAACAAGCTTCAAGCAAGGGTGTTTCTGCATCCACCTGCATAGATACACCTTACAACAAACTGAGAAAGACAGGGGATACTGACATCGTGCTTCTGGTTTTCTGTCTCTTTCATCCTGTTTCATTCAAAAAGGTTGAAAAGCCAGCAGAGCAACTGACAACAAATTGCTCATAAAGAACTGAGTTTTAGTTCAGTCTGCTGGTTTCCAAAGACTATTTGATGCATATCAAAACCTCCAAAATCCCCGATGAAACAGAGATGGATATCACTCTGTAATACAACAGAGAATTTGATTTAACAGCTTACACACAAATCACGCTTGGAAAATTAACATGTGTTCAGCTACTATCCCAGCGGGTAACTTCCATAATGTTCTTCTACGTTATAAGTACGTTACCACAATTAAATAAGTAGAGAATGCTAGTTACAGTGCCACTTCACACAACATAGTCACCTCCCTTCAATTCAATCAAATATTGAAGTTTATGCAGTTTAAAGTACTATAGGTGTATTGCCCTGCTCAAAACAGTTTTAGTGCATTGAAGACACCCAGAGTTGTACTCCCGCTCTTTCTGACAAAAGGTGGCCGTTTCTCAAACTTTATTTCTGACACTAGGTAGAAACTAAACCTCGTTTCTACCATGTTACAGAACCGACACCGCAGGGCGGCGGAAGCTCCGTTCTAGGGAGGCCGAGCACGGCAGAGCACGGGAAGTCACCACCTCGCCCACCAGCTGCTGCATCTAAAAACCATGTCTAGAACCTACACCCATTTTGCCCGGTTTTATCAGGGATACGCAAAAAAGCGGGATGCACTATTATAAAAGAAAGTGCGAAAGATTGCCAAGAGCAACCTGGGTGATACCAAGAGCAATCTCGAAGTACCGGAACGGCGACTGACACCCCTCCCCGCCAGCCCCCCGCTCTAACGGCGCTCCAAACAGCGCTCTGGCACCCCGGGAACCCCGATCCCGGCTCCCGCCGGGCCGGGTGGCGGGACAGACAGCGGATTTCTCCGCCCAGCCCCGCACCCCCGCCCAGCGCCCCAACACACCCCCCTC
>VZSF01015611.1:232110-256963 GCA_013398295.1 Chionis minor | reverse complement strand
CGCCGCCCGGGCGCATGCGCACGGCGACGGATAGCGCCACCGTCCCCTCTGCCGGGGAGGCGGGGGGCTGGCAGGGCCGCCGGCCGCCCGAGCGCCTTCCCCCGCCGCCGCTCACCGCGCTGCAGGTCCAGCTTGGTCTCCCGGACGTAGTCGTCGGGGTTGCGGCTCAGCATCTTGACCCGCATCCTCGCTGCTGCTACTGCTGCTGCTGCTGCTGCCGCTGCCGCTGCCGCCTCCCCGCACGCCGCCGCTTCCGCCCCGCCGCCAAACGCGCCCCGGCGCACGCCGCACGTGACCGGAAGCACCGCGCGGGCTGTTCTCGCGAGACGCAGGACCCCCTCNGCCCCCGAGGCCGGCTGCCCCCGGGGCTCGCCGGCGGCGGCCGCAAAGGCAGGCCGCGCCTCGGGCCGCGCGTGTGCGCATCCCGCCGGGCTCGCCCTTCCCGCGGCGGCCGCCTACCGGCTTTTCCCGGAGCGGGCGTCCAGCCGGGAGAGCCTCCTGTTTCCCCAAGCCTGGCCGCGGGCGCTGGCGGGGAAGCCTTGCGGCTGGGAATAAACAGCCCTTAGGCCGAAAGGCACCTTCTCCCGTCCTGCCTCCCCCCGGCCCCGATCCCAAAGCTTAATTTTCCTGTCGTTTCCAGGGACTGTGAATTGTGCTGTGTGCCTCGGGCTGGGGTCGCGCAGGGTAGAGCGCTGACCAGGCCGTTCCCCCTCCTCCAGTGCCACAGGACGCAGCGAGGTTGTCTGGTTTTAACAGCCAAATCGTCTCAGGCCAGCGACGCTCGAAGTTCACCTTTCTGCCAAAGATTTTCAATGCTTAAAGCATAACTGTAGTTTTACAGTAATCCAGGTTAACAGCGGTGGTATTGTTTTGCAGAGAACTCTTGTTTGTTTTTCGGCAGGGAAGTGTGACGGCTTCTCCCTATTAATTTTGCTGTTAATATGAGAAACACGTTGCCCTGTTATCGTATTCTCTTTTATAGAGGTTGAAACATTTTTCTGTATTTTTGGATTGTTAACCTTAAATGGATACATGGGTGTTTAAGGTATCAGACACAAGTAGTGAACTATCACAGAGAAGTATTGCAAAATTTAAAGTGTTACATTTCTGAACAGGCTTTTTGCAAAGCTGGATTGAAACACTGTCCTGCGTGTCCCAGTGTGGGCACATCCTGGGCTGTGTTGTGAAGAGTGTAGCTAGCAGAAGTGCTCCTTTCTCTCTGTGTCGCACTCGTGAGGCTACATATGAAGTACTGTGTCTAGTTTGAGGCTCCCCAGTACAAGGAAGACACTGACAGACTGGTGTGATTCCAGTGGAGGCCACCAGACTGGTGAAGGGGCTGCAGCAAGTGACATAGGAAGGCAGATGGACAGCACAGCATCCCTTCGGCCTCAGGAGGAGAAGGCTGAGGCGACATACTATTGCAGTCTGTGACTCAGTGGCTGGAGGAGCCAAATCCATCTTGGAGGCGAATAGTGATAGCGCAGGAGGGAACAAGCACAAGTAGGAACACAAAAAATTCCAGTTATATTATTAGGAAAAAGGATTTTTACTGTGAGAGCGGTCAAATAGTGGAAGCGGTTACCCAGAGCGGCTGTAATCTCTTTGGCCTTGGAAATGTCAAGGAACTAACTGGACCTGTCCCTGAGTAACCTGATCTAATTAGATCTTTTGAGCAGGGGGTGGATTAGATGACCTCCGGAGGTCACTGCCAGCCTAAATTACTCTATGACTCTATATGAGAATTTTGATTTTGTTCCTGATTTCCATCTGTCAGGTTTTGACTGGACTCACCAAAACCCGTGGCTTTTTTGCAAAAATTTTTGCCGAATTGTTGAGATCTGAAGTCCATCTTTTAACAGACTAGCTCGTGTATTGATTCTTGATACCTGAAAAATACAGCTTTTGGCACAGGAGAGAATAAGGTGCTGATATGCTTTCAGTTTGGGTGTATTTTAAGGATTCAGGCTCTTCTTCCCTGCTGCGTATGAGTGTCATTAACAGCCCTTTCTTTCCATTGCTGGAGGCTATGCTGCTGTTATGTTTTTGAACTATAGCTAAGTTATTTGCAGGTGCTCCAATGTTAAACTTACTCTGCCTTATCTCCAGGTAGCTTTTTACTGAGAATGTACAGAGAGAAAGAAAGGGATAATTTCACATGCTTCTTTGGGTTGAAAATAATGATTCCTATGTTTTGTCTTCAATCAGAAAGTGAGAGCTGACATCAGAAATCAAATGTGAAGATTCTCATCAGCATCCTTGGCACACCGACTTGCATTCACGTCTCTGATTTCCCACCTTGCTTAGTATGTTTATAAACCTCATTTAATGACAGCATGGTGAAAAATTCAGAAAAGTCTTTGGGAAAGGTCTAGCAATGCTCATTCAGGATGGAGAAGAGAGGCATTTAGTTTGTGTTTGAGTTTTGAGTAAATGTCAAGGTGTTGAGGCCTTGTCACATGTGCTCAGAAAAAGCATTTTGTCTTTAGTCCTGAAGTCATGATGTACAGTACCATACAGAAAGTTCCAAAGAGAATGCATAATAAAAGTGTGTCACTTAACAGAAAACATCTGAAATTCACGAATACCAGGATTAATCTCGATGGGGACACAAAAACTATGATGACTGTAAAACTTTGAGATGAATTTTCAGTAAAATTGCAATCTAGCCTTATGTCTACATTAAGAGTGAAAGCTGCTGCTATGCTGGCATCATAGAATAATTTGGGTCAAAAGAGATCTAGGGAGCTCACCCACTACTCAGAGGTACTCACTACTCTAAGGTCTACTTAGATCGGATTGCTCAGGGTCTTGTCTACTCTGTTCTGAGTAGCTCCAAAGGTGCCTGCCTCTTCAGGCAATTTTTTCCAATATTTGACCACTGATGGAGAAAAGGTTCTAGTCAGAATTCCCTCTGTTCCAGTTCATGTCTGTTACCTCTTGTTATCTCACCAGGTATCCCACATGTCATCAGTAACCAACTTACTCTCTTGCTGTTAGGGTAGGAGCAAGAGTAGTTACCACTGTAAGTTGCATGAATATCTGTTCTAAACAAAATCTATCAAACAAAGACTTGCATGGTTTTTATCTTTTTTGGCAGTGATATTTTCTGAATATTTGGACAACCAGCTGTTTGGTTTTTGGTTGGGGAAGTGTATGTATTTGGTGTTCTTCTGCAAATCCGTTCAGTGAGAGTAGGAGGAGAACACAGGAATTTTTGATGGAAATAACTTGTGAGCGTTATAGTAAAAATTGACTTTGGAATCAATAAGACATGACCCATTGAAAATACTCAGATATTTATAGAAGATTTTAAAGTGGAAGATTGAATCTAAGAATTGTTATTTGGGCTTGTCTGAACTCCTTATAGAAATGCGTTGTCAAAGACCTCACATGTATCACTTGAAATATGATGCAAAATTCATGGGGCGCTGAAGAGACAAAAAACTTCAAGTCAATGCTGCTGATCACCAAAAATGGACAGCAGTGCGTTTATTTAACCTCATCAGATTGATGGGAACTTTCCTGTTGCAGAGACTTTAGAAGTTCTTTTTCTTTTTTTGTTTCTTTTTCCTTTTTTTTTTTTCAGTTCTTTAACTAACGAAGCTGTAAACTCCAACTCTTGCATACTTTTAAAAGAATACTTTCAAAATACAGCTGACCAGTTAGGTTTCATGTTTGTTTGCAGCTTGCTTTGGCGGCTCTGTACTCCTGTGGTGACTTCTACACAGCTGAACTTCATGCTTCCTGAAATGTTTACCAGTATAATTTCTTCCTTTCATAGTAAACGATGGTTTGGAGCTGAGGCCAAAATACAACGGGATTCTCCACTGTATGACCACTGTCTGGAAGCATGAAGGACTACGAGGCTTATATCAAGGGGTAACTCCAAACATGTTAGGAGCAGGAGCTTCCTGGGGACTTTACTTTTTCTTGTAAGTAGGACTGTGAAATGTGTCATATCCTGTGCAATGTAATGTTCAGATATACACTGCATCTTCTTTGAGGGGTATTAAAATGTGCTAAGTGGCTTATAAACTTCTGATTCTTTTACTGAGTCCAGGTCTGTTACCCTTTATTGTGGTTTGCTGTTTTAGAATTTAAGCGGTTTGAGTCAGGGACTTGTTACTTTGTCAAGTACAGTGCATTCCCTCGATGCTGTGAAAATACTAAGGAACTTGAGAGGTGGTGACATCATTCACGAAGAATCCTCTAAAAGTGCTTAAAACCTCATGAAAAATAAGAACCTAAACTGATGTGTTAAGAATTAGAGAATGTGATGAAGTTTTCTACTAAAGCTAAATGTTTAACTGATTTTTAATAATTTTCTGTGACACTCAGTTCTTTCATTGTTTTTGTGACTCGATGGGCTTTGCTTATAAAGCCTGTTTGCTACTTTATTAGCTGTGTAACTGGCCTGATTTACTACTGATCCCTATTAATTGAAACGCTTCAGGGAATACTTAGTTGGTATGCCTATGCAAACCTCACTTATCAGTTGTCTAGGCTCTGTTATTGTTGTACTGCAGTCCTCAAGCTTTGCTATAGGTTCCTGTTGACAGTTCAGCTCTTGTTGACAGTTTCTCATTCCACAAAGACTGGAACCTTGATCAAAAGAAGAAGGCTCAGTGCATTTCTGAGCTAGAAGGTGGATACCTGTCACTGCTGCTCTCAGTAAAAAGGGGGCTATCTGATCGTGGTTTTTTACAAGTTAATTCTTGAGATCTGATAGCTGTTTCAAGATGCAGTCCCGTTGATACTGACAGTAGTACTTTATCAATTTAAATATGTATAACCATAGTTCACTTTTAAAAGCTAACTGTGCAGAGATCAATTAGTCAACTAAACAAAGATCGTTTGCTTAGATACCTGTTTTCAAAGGCTGTGTACCACCTAGTGTTTTTCATGATCTTAAGTGAGGTTTTTTGGGGTTTTTTTAGTGATGCAGGTTTGTTTTTACCTTTACCAAAATATATTTTACGTTTTCCAGTTACAATGCTATCAAAGCTTACAAGAAGGAAGGGAAGCTGGAAAGTCTCAGTCCAACCGAACACCTAGTGTCAGCTGCAGAGGCTGGTGAGTTTAAATGCAAAGGCGATTAATGTTTGCTTCTAGCCTTTCCGTATGTTGCTCCCTGCCTTTGTGTGTCAGTGCTGCTTTTTCTTACAGGTGGCGAGTGTAAGTGTTTGGATCCAAACATAATCATTTATTGCCTGTGAATGAATTAATGATGTCTCAGATGAATAGATGGATCACTGTGGTCTTTTCAGTTTCGCTCAGAAATAGCAATTGTCAAAATACCTTTTGACCTTGGTTTAGTTGCATGCAAGCATCTTCCATTTTTAGTACTGTATTGAGTCCCAAAATATAACTATATTAATCTGCTGCTATCAGCTTGTCAGCTTGTTAAATGTTTAACGCTTAGACCTGGAAAAGAGAAAGCCTATTGAAGGTAATTGATTAAATGCATTGGTCTTTGAAAATCTTTATGTATGGTCCAAGTTTTCTTAGAAACTAAAGATCTGAAATAAAAATACAACTTATGTCAGCGAGACTCTTAATATGGTGTTTCTAACATATGTTCTTGTACGTGCTTCTGTGTCATACTAAATCTAGGCAATTGAGAAGACTTTTTATTTGGAAGTTGGAGCATTGGTTTGTTGTTGAAATATAAGGTATATTGTTTGATGTGAAGAATAGTGATGGGTTATTTTACAACTGTATTTTCAATAACCTATGGAGCTATAACAGGTTGCTTCTGTTAACCTGTCAGTATGATGAAGAAAACTTCTCATGACTGAGGGGTCCATTAAATTTGGAATAGTTGTATACCCAAAGAATACCTTGGATAATCAGGAGTACATTAAGAAATGACACTATTGACTGTGGAAAGGTGAGGCAAAAAATGGGATGTACTAGGAATATGGAAAAAGCCATACACGCCGTACCTCCAGAAGGAGCAGGATGGACTTGATTGTGAGCTTTGAAGGCAGAGAGAGGGAACAACGATGGCATAAACTTCACTTAAGTACTCTTGCAGGATAAGTAGTTTTGTCATTGTAGAAGCCTGTGTTACACTGGACTGAACAAACTGGGACAAGCTTTGGAGTTGGCATAACAGTCTACCTTCCATCTGTTCGCAGGAGCCATGACTCTCTGTATTACAAATCCAATATGGGTAACGAAGACACGACTTGTGCTACAGTATAATGCTGGTGTTGATCCATCCAAGCGGCAATACAGCGGAATGTTCGATGCTCTTATAAAGATATACAAGATGGAGGGCATACGTGGCTTATATAAGGTAATGAGATTTAAGAAAAATTGCAGGATTGGCTGGCACCACTCAGTAGCATGGTGAGACTTGTAAATACTCATCTACAAAAGAGTCATTTTTTGTATTAGCTCACTTACTTTATTCTGTGAGTCGTCTTTCCCACTGAAGCACTGCAGCGAAAAGGCTTAATCAGAAGAAAAGCTATTATACTGTTGAAATGTAGGAAATCCCTGAAGAATGGAGTGTAAGCTTTATGGTTAAGTCATCTTCTATTAGGTGATAATGCTGAAATGAGAGTAAACTACAAGCTACTTTTTAATTTTTTGGAGTCTTCTATGATTAGAATTTGGATAAGGAGGGCAGCAATAGCGTAATCTATCTTGCTGCTAGTGCTTTCTTCCATTTCACCTCTTATCTCTGTCTTTCTGACATCTTGTGGAACATAACATATGACTAAAGTAGTTGCTAATTTTTTCTTGCACAATGGACGGTTTCACAACTGCTCGTTTGCCCTCTAGTTACTGAGATCTGTAATCTGTCATCTCTAGATCCATAAAATTTGCAGACTTCTAAATATGGTCTGCGTATGTGTGGGGTTTTTATTCCCTTTAATTTAGGGAAACAGATGGCAACTGGGTTTGGATTTTTTGCCTCCTCCTTCCTTCAGGCCATGACATCAAGATGCATTCATCAGTGCCTGGAAGGTGTGAAGAAACCTATTTTAGTTCAGTCTGGCTCTTCTGCAAGTAATGTTATAGCACAAGAACACTATCTCTTAGGAATTGTCCTGATTACTGAACATTAACTTCTTTTATTTGCAGTGAAAAATGTAATCCTTCCTGTGCTGAAAGACTAGTATGCTACATACTGATGAATGCTGAATTCTGACACCAGGAACAAGGCACCTTACTTATTCCTAAATTGAAATTGTCAGGATTTCTGATTTGCCTGACTGGATGTCTGCTCTGTTCCATGTCGCTAAGTTCCAATTTCGTGCATTTGTTAGGGTTTTAAATATCCTTCCATTGAGTTACTTTTCAGATTCTTCCTGTATTTAGCATGTGTTGCCTTTGGCACTAGACACTTCTTTGTAGCGTTAATCTGCAGGTGAGGAACTACAGCAGGTACTTTGAAAGAGCAAATTATTTGCTTAAATATGCAAAGAAAGTGACCTAGATAGGTCCTGAGTGACCTATATAACTATGCTCACTGAGCAACTTTCATTTGACGTCAAGATTCTCTCAACCTTGTCTATAGCGGGGAAAAAGGCGCCTCTTCAGGTGGCTCTTTGGACTTGTCCATACTTCAGCCTTCCTCCATTTTCTGTTTTTGAGGGAGTTTTAATTTTTTCTCCTTCTTGTTTTATTTGAAATGTGACGGCTGAAGTTTGTTAATTGCTCGGAGTTGCAGAAGCTGTAGTGCACACAAATGTCTTTATTTTCCTCATAATCTTCATTTCAGGTAGAGTCCCGTATAGCAAATAAGGGGATCTTGGAGAATACCACTACAAGTTGGAAATAAAATCTGGAAGTAGTTTCTTTTTTATTAATTTGAGATTAGTCTTCTAAAGAATGATATTTCTGTCCAAGCAATTCCATATCTTGCTCTCTGTTGCACAAGATGCTATTCCTGGTCCAAGCAATTCCATTGAGGCCTTTGGGGCGCAAAACTAGTAATGTCAGGATGCATTGATCTTTCTAGCAGGGATCAAAGCTGTCTTTATTAGCTCTGTTAGTTATTGTTTGTTCATTAAACTATAGTTCATCTGAAGCTGGGTTCCTCAATAACCTGTTCTGCTTGAACTTGTCCTGGTTTTGAAAAGACAGGAGCCTTTCCTCCACTAATTATCCCAGTAATCATCTAGTCAGCAATCTTACCTGCCCTCCATCCATTAGGCTTTGTCCTTTGGCCTTCACCCCCCCAGTTGACTGGGGACAGAGCTGCTCTGCTGCACACCAGATTGAGGGGAAAAAAACAGCTTGGGTTATGGAATTTTAACATGCCTATAGATCTGTTGGAGATCTGAGCTCTAAAAGTTACTTTGCCGTGAAGTTAAATGTCTTGCAACCATCTCCGTGTTAAGAGTGCTGCAGAATTCTTTTCAAGCGTAAGGCGGGAGAGACTAAACATTGTAAAATAATCGTAAGATTGTAGGAGTTGGCACTTTCAGAAAAACATAAAGTATCTCTGAACTCTTGGGAAACTGCTAGATGTCTAGTCTAGAGTGACTGATTAGTGAAAAATCAGTCGAGAATGCAACTAACATTTTTCCTGGCCTCCGTGTTTCTGTATTTGTATTTTCAGTTTTATTCTCTTTCAGCAATGATGTAGAGGCAGCAATTAGAAATAAAGCAATGCTTAAGATACAGCAGTAAAATAAAAAGGAAGTGCAGAAAATTTAAGGAGATTAAAGGAAAATACAGAGTCATCAAGACTGAGAATAATAATACGGTACACTAACAACAAAATCCTAGCAGTAACATGTGCTCGTTACCAAGTGAAATAGGTATATTGTACCCATCTGTATTGTTATTTCATCTGTGGTAGACAAGATTCTATACTTCGAGGATAAAGTATTTTTTCCAGTCCATTAATGTCTAGGCCACTTAGCTCTCTTTATTTTGCTATGCTTTTGTTTATGCTGTTTTCCTTCTTGCAAATGTGAACCTTGTAAGCTAATGACTTTCTATGTCTTTGTCCTTGTATATAGCAAAATCCACTGAGATTGGGCCATCTAGATTTTAGCTTTAGTTCCAGGTTCTACAGAGAGACAGAAGCGTAAGTAACTTTCACATAATAAAAGATGGTATCGGTTTTCACCATGAAGGAATCAAGATGCATAGGGAGATAATGGCATACTTCCAGTGTCTTTCCACACAAGTTGTCGGAGCAGGACACTCTCATACTACTGGTCTTTGGCACAAATGAAGACAACACAAGGACAATCTGCTGCATTATTTCAAAACATACAGCAGAGGCAGCTCTGGCCTGAGCGCTCTCAGACATTTCAGGCAGCGATGCAAGTACCACATCACCGAATGAGCTTTGTTCCCTATTTTCCTAAGAAGCATAGGCTTTCCATTATATAAATTCGCCTGTGTTCCTTTTCATTGTTATGGGTGACGTTTGAGACACTAACCAATGGAACGTTTTTCTCTTGTCTTGGATCTTTGGTACTGAAGGCTGTTTAAGCCAACTTTAAAACAGAATTTTTCTTCCACTGTCTACTGTTCAGAATGATATGCTTTACCATTTAAATTTCTAATTATAAATTTAATTCTGTCTATTTTTCTAATCCTCCGAAAGAGAATTCAAACAGGACTTCTTTGAGCAACCATTGATCGTGTCAAGCCCTCATGGTAAAAATCTTCTAAGGATATGTTTTGAATATTAAAGTAAAAAACCCAAGGAGTACATAAAGCAAAATTATTTTAAAATTGATCTTCACAGTCATTTTATCGATGAAAAATAAATTTCAAATTCTGTTAAATTTTGTAGCAAGAAAGATTTTTGTGTAGAATAGTAAGAATGAGAAAATGGAGTAGGAATATCTTTCAAAAACTTCCTCAGCCAAGATATTTCATTACTGTGAAAAAAGCAGTTTTGCTTTGAAATATTTTTCCATAAGAACACATTGTTTTGTGTGATTAATAGAAGCCTGGGTCAGCTCTTATTTTACTGAGGCGCATTGGCCAACAGCTCCCTCACTCCCTTCTTGGATTTTTTAATATTGGCCCAACATTAAAAGTCCTTCAATCTTTGGAAGCTTTCCCCATGAGCACAAGACTCAGAGCATGCTGGTACTCATTTAGCAAGTATCATCAGTAGATGCTTGAGGACTCTTGGGTGCAAGTTATCCAAATCTGCTGGCTTGAATTTAAGAGTTTAGCACTCTTCAATGTTGTTTAACATTCTTTTTTCGTTGGTGGGGAAAATATTGCCTCATTCTCCTATGATATAAATACATCATTCTAATTCTTTCCAAGTAGAGAGCAATTACTTTGTCTCTCTTTTAACAGTTTTACTATCTAACCATGGACAAATGTTTGTGAAGATTTTCCCTGCTATCACTATATATAAATTTCATAGTGTTCATTGCTCTGCTGACCCAGATAATTTTTTTTTTTATATTTTTGATAACTTTGTTTTTCCTCTGTTCCTCCTCTTCTGTTTTTATATTACTGGTTAATTTTCTTTTCTGACCCAGGATTTCTGAAAACCAAAGTTGTCCTTTTCCCTCTGTTGTGGCCCTTTGGTTTCAAACTTCACCAAATTCTATGATTATGCTCACAGTTGATGACATACAAGAAGTTTGGTTTAATTCCACATGTTCTTATTTGGGGAAATATATTTTCTGGGACTTTAGCCCTTACTGTATTTCATCAGTTCATGGTCACCACAGATTAGTTTATGACCATTATTTTCTACTGTGATGAGAAATTCATCCTCATTTATCAGAGAGATCCTAAAAATCACTTCTTGAGTGTCTGTAATAGCATAAACTTAAGAAATCAATAGCATGCGGAGAGCTCATCTCTGAAGTGGTAGAAGCTCTGTGCAATTTTTATGCCTGCTCTTGTTTTAGGGTTTGTTTTCTTTTTTTCTGCTTAGTAAAGTTAGGAGTTTATGAAGTAATTTATCATTTTGTGCTATTACACTATTCCAGTGGACTCCTACTTCATATTTTTCATCCCTTCTCTTTCTTCTGCTTCTCTGGGCTTTTAGTAGTATATTGATAAGTCTTCATTCAAAATTCTGGGCTTCCATTTCAGTCTAATACAGACTTTTACATCTAGATACATCTTTGAAATCCTCTGTCTTACCTGAATGGATCATGGGAAATAAGATATAACTGTTCGATTTTAGTATTTTGGGGGAAATTTTGGTTCAAGTCCTTCTACCCACATTTTGATTACTTACTCCATTGTAATTGTCCCTTTGCAGCAGTTTCGAGCAAGCTTTTGGCTCCCTTAAGTCATTTCTGACTAAGATGATTAATTCCCCATTTATTTGTATTTTTCCAGTGTAAACGACCAACTCTTCACAAAGAAAATTAGTGCTTCTCAGAAACCATGGAGCTGTTAGCTCATTTTCAACTGAGCTAATCCTGCTCCTGAAGGAACTCTTGTTTTCTCTTTCTTGTAGAGACATGTCAGAAAATACCTGCTTTCCCCCTTCATTTCAACTTTTTGGAAATAAAAGGTTACTGTATATTTTCATATTATACTCTTACCGTCCATTACTGCCTCTTACAAATGGGGAGCATTTCCCAGGCTGCTTTGTTACACCTTTGGTCACCTCCGCTGGGCTGCTTTTTGGTGTGCTTTGAGTAGGGCGAGGAATGCACTGAAACCAATCCGAATCTTAGATTTATTTCTTTAATGTAAATCATCCATAAGCCCTTGTATGAGTTAGCTTTCAATTTGTGCCCTTCAGCTTTCCTCTGTGCAAGTGTGTGTGTGAAGGGTCAAAGAGAACCAGTCTTATGAGGAGCAGCTGAGGGAACTGGGGTTGTTTAGCCTGGAGAAAAGGAGGCTGAGGGGAGACCTTATCGCTCTCTACAACTACCTGAAAGAAGGTTGTAGCCAGGTGTTGATCTCTTCTCCCAAGTAAGAAGTGATAGGGCAAGAGGAGATGGCTTCAAGTTGTGCTGGGGGAGGTTTAGGTTGGATATTAGGAAAACTTCCTTCACCAAAAGGGTTATCGAGCGTTGGAACAGGCTGCCCAGGGCAGTGGTGGAATTACCATCCCTGGAGGTATTTAAAAGATGGGTAGACGTGGTGCTGAGCGACATGATTTTGGGGTGGACTTGGCAGCACTAGGTTAACGGTTGGACTCGATCTTAGAGGTCTTTTTGAACCTAAATGATTCTATGATTCTATATATACACACACTTTTTTTTTGTATAGAAATGTGTATATATCGTAGATACACATTTATATACACACACGTACATACATATCTATCTCCAGGACTTGATCACAACAATTTTTTTGTACCTCTGCTCCTGATGGCCACTGATGGTCACTGAAGTGACGCCAGCTTCTGACCAGTCTCAAGTGGGAACTAAATAACTTCACAGCAGTCCCTGGAAAGGGGCAGGCACTGCGCAGCACATTTGCAAGACTGCAGCTTGACTTGTGGAGTCCCTTGGCCACTTGTTTTATCTGGCTCACTCATTAGGTGTCTTTAGCCTGTGTGTCATTTGAAGAAAAGTAATACTTATTACATTTTTGTGTGATGCCTGCCATTAAGAATACCAATCCATGATCAGCTTTGAGTCATACTGCACAGTGATAATTGTGTAGTCACAATTTGTAAAGTAATGGAGGACATACGTATGAGTGCAAGCTGAGCTCTATGAAGTTGTATAGTTTTTGTGCATTGTTGTTTAACCTTGTTTTATTCCTTTTTTTTAGGGATTTGTGCCTGGTCTGTTTGGAACTTCACACGGAGCACTTCAGTTCATGGCATATGAGGATTTGAAACTGAGATACAACAAGTATAGAAACAGACTATCTGATACAAAATTGGTATGATTCTTGAGAATAAAAATGTGTTCTGGCATGTGAATAAGTGGAAATTTATTCCATTTGTCTAGGTCGTAGGACAGCCAAATGTACAAAGTATTGATACATTAATTGGAATGTAGAGTATATAGAAGGAAATAATCCTTCTTCACTTTTTAGGAACAAGCAGCTGGTTAGCGCTGTTTTCCTGTAGTGAACCAACTTCTTATTTTGGCAAGTATTTTGAGAATTTTAGAGGGAGGAGCGTTTTTTTGTCTCGCTTTGTGGAACCATAGGTGGTGGTCTTAAACACTTACATAGAAAACTGGCCAGATTCAAGTTGGGCAAAGGTAGTTACTTTTGGAAGAAGTGTTTCACTTAATAGGAATGAGAGAGCACAATATGTTTTACGATTAATTGTAGCACTGTATATAGTAAACGTTACCATTTTTAAAATGTGTGTATTGTAAGGGGGAAAAATCTAGAGTATTGTTTAGCTTAACATTTAAAAATCAAACAAGTTTTTGTGAAGTTGGCTAATTTAAACCATATTTAAGGCAAACCTGGTAATTTTTGTTGCTTTTAGAACACTGTGGAATACATAACGATGGCAGCTGTATCCAAAATATTCGCTGTGTCAGCAACGTATCCCTATCAAGTTGTGCGAGCTCGTCTTCAAGATCAGCATAATACGTATTCCGGTGTGTTCGATGTGATCCGCAGGACATGGAGGTAGGCATGCACTGTTAAAAGCTTGCGTCTTGGCAAGTGAGTCTTACAGAATCAGAACTGTGTTTACTGGCTTCCATGCTGACTTGCAGAACCAGGGCAGCTCAGAGCAAACAAAATGTTTGCTGTGCAGCGTCATTTTGTGCAAGGTGCCACTAGCAGAAAATCTAAGGACAAAGGAGGAGATAGGAGAGCGTCAATGTTAGCCTGCCTGCTTCTGCTGTTTATTCTGTCTCCCTTCTCTCAGCAAATTTCGCTTACAAGTTAAAATATAACATTGAGTTGGCTGTTTTGGAGCTCTTAAACAATGAAGTCTCACTTGAACCGCTTTAGGTTATCACACGCGACAGGAGTGTTGTGCTGCTGGGAGTTGCAGCTAATCCAAATTCCCGGCAAGAGGAAGTGAGCTCGCCAGAGCTGTTTGGACTGAAGTCCCTGAGTTACCCTGAGGCCTGACTGCGTTTGTAGTCTAGTCCCAGCTTCCCGTAGGATCTCTGGAGCTCACACCTATGCGTATCTTCTCACAAAGCCTCTTCTCGCACCTCCACAGGGCACGTGAGAGTTTTCCCACAGAACTGTGGAGTTACTAAGGCTGGCCACCTCTGCAGTACGCAACCAATATTAATCTCACTTCCTACAGCCCTAGGGAGGGTAGTGTAAACCGCACCCAAGCACTTTTCAGGACCTGTGTTAACTGTATTTATCGCTCCAGGCCTCTATGAAGCTGGAAAATCGGGAGCTGAGATAAAAAGTCTTCAAAACTTTTTAACAGCCCTAACATGAATACTCTGATTCAAACTGGGAGAAGTTAGATTCTTGTTCATTGGCCAGCGGAAGCAAAACGTCAGAGGAGGTGCTTTAATTCTCTGAAAATAAATGCTGACTTCCCTTTGTTAGGTGGACCCTCAACTCACTTGCTTTTAAATGACCCAAAACCACCAAGCCTTTCAGCCCTGCTGGCTTCAGTAAGATTAAATATGTAAATGCCTTTTTGGAACAGGCTGCAGAAATTTTAAGTTACTCCAACCAGTTTTTGTAGCATGAAGAAAGATAGCAAATTGCCTCCTGCTTAGACAATACAAAAAAAAAAAAAAAAACCCCACCAAAAAAAACACCCAAACCCTAGGCTAAATAACTGATCTGCAGAATACTATTGTATGTTCAGAAGAGAAAATGATGCATTAAGTTTTGATATATTGTGGCTCTTCAAACCATATATTAAAAAATTATTCTGAAATTGTTATTCCTAACCTAAAGTACTTCTCTCAGTGACAGCGCAAGAAGAAAAATGTCAGGCTTTGTTTTATGTCCGATTTCTATTAAAAGACATTAATTAAAACTAAATATTTTTCTCTGTCTTTAAAGGAAAGAAGGAATTCATGGATTTTACAAAGGAATTATCCCCAATGTGATCAGAGTGACTCCTGCCTGCTGTATTACCTTTGTTGTTTATGAAAATGTTTCTGGTTTTTTACTTGGTTTTCGAAAAGAAAATAATTAAAGGTATGAGCTTGTGTTCATAAGGAATCTATCCTTTATTTTTTTATATTTATGATTTGGGACAGATTTGATTTAATTCAGCTGGTTTTTTTGACACTGTGAATTGATGTAGTATTTTGAGGAAAGAACCTGGAGATAGTAAAACCCTGCCAACATTTCTTCTGCCGAATGTTCCTGCGTTGCTGCCTCCCTCTCTGAATCTGCTCTGTTTGCTTGAAACAGATGTCTCTGCAACTGTGAAATAATAGCACTGTGACTGGGTGAAGGCAGCTGTGCAGCAATTCAGTTCATCCTGGCCTGCCTGGAACAACGGACTAATCTGTTTTGACAAGTCTCAAGATAACAATTGGTCAGATTCTACTCCTATTGAAGGGGAAAGCTTTCATATAAAAGCAACTCTGGGGTCTGTCAAAACTTTCTTCATGAGATTCAGATAAAGATTTAAGAAAGTATGTGTGTAGTTGTTTACAGCTGTTTACAGTTCTTCTGATTCCACCTCTGTGTCATTTGTCAGATTTTAGGTTATGGAATGCTCCAAATAGTCATCCAACACAAAAATGCTGCCTCGGTAGGGTGCAGTTTGGAAACT
The DNA here is from genome assembly GCA_013398295.1 of Chionis minor. Taxonomy (NCBI): domain Eukaryota; kingdom Metazoa; phylum Chordata; class Aves; order Charadriiformes; family Chionidae; genus Chionis; species Chionis minor. The sequence continues at coordinate 241,359 of VZSF01015611.1, read as the reverse complement.
CAAATGGTTCTGTAAAACAGCTGTCCATTCTTGGGTCTGACTAATCGCCAATCTGATGAAACCCAGTTCTTGTCTCATACCAGAACGGAGTTGCATTGTGGTTTTTGGCTTGCTTTTAGCACCAAACCAAAGTGTACGTTTTGTGCATCGCTGGCCACTTACTTCATTCATTTTCTCTCTCTTCCCTGTCTGCCCTCTCTGTCTAAGCAAGATTCTGTTTCCATTACTGATACATCTGACCAAATATGACTAAGTAAATGCATATTTGAAAGAAGGCTTACATTTTAAAAATGAGGGGTTTTTCTAGTGATCTCATAGTGATGCAGTTTTCAAACTACTGTAACAACAAATATGGCCGTGTTTATTTTCAATAATAGCCTCTGCAAAAAAAAATTCTATAAGTAGTCTAAAAAATATTGTGCACGGAACTTATCGATTGCTAAGAGTGATAAACTAAATTACAGTACATCTCAATAAATTTGTATAATAATGATTTTTATTTGCATGCCAATAATTGTTGTCAAGGATATGTATTTTTGGAGAAATGGGTTTGGTTTATTTTTTTTTTAGCTCTTTAGGAAAATACATTCCTGGCCACAACATCTGCCTTCTGCTGTTGTTAAGAAGGTATTAAGAAGTATCTAGAAAGTATCACTTAACTAAGGAGGAAATCAGTTAGCAAAGATTATTCAGTAGGTAGGGGGAAATAATCAGTTTCATAATGAGTGGAGAATACTATCCAGCAAAACACCTGAATAATGACTTAGAGAAGTTTCCTGTTAAACAGAAGACTAACCTAAAGCTGAAATAAGGCTTTTTTAGAAAAAAAATTAACAGATTAAGGAATTGGGTTCAATTTCAAGTTAAAATCTGGAAGACTACAGAAACTGCCCAGTATTTTAAATCTTAATCTGGCAATCCACTTGCTTGTTTCTCTTGATACCACATACCACATTTTGTGTATGCTTAACTTTATTAATAATTTACACTTTCTCCGCCACAATCCCATTCCCTCTACTGATACAGTTGATAATCTAGTCAGAAAAGTGCATGTGGCCGTTTTGGCTGGTTTGGTTTTTATTTTGAAAGTTTCCATGTGTATTTAACTGAAGATCAAATTTACTGGAAGTTTACTGTGCAAATTACTGTCTAGATCCCAAACAGCTACTAACTTCTGCCTCTGGAGGGGGTTTACTTGGTTTTGTGTGTTTTCTGTTATGCAGAATGAATTTAATGAAACAGCGCGTTAACTCTGCCACTCAGGGTCCAAAGGATATTATGAAGACGTGAATAAATCATAAGAAAAGAATAAAAGTTGTGCACTTACTACCCTGGATTAGTGTCCTCCAGGATAAACGCAAAGACAGGCTACAAGCGTGTACACAGTCAGCTACTGTATGTGAACTGACATTCTGTAAATTCTTACCATAGCTTACCTCATAGTAACGTGCTTGTGTTCAGATACCTTAAAACCCATCGCCCAAGCCAATGAAAACAGTACGGTTCTCTGGAGGCAAAATGCCAGCTGTATGATTTGCTGGCTTGCAGCAGGATCATACATAAGATGGCAGCTGGGGGAGCCTGAATGCTCTCCGAGCTGCAGGTATGCTCCGCCAGTGTTCTTAACAGCAGCTGTCGACAGGGGCTACCAATTTGGGGGATGCCTGGGGAAAATCTTATAACCAGTTCAGAAAAAAACCCCGAGATTTAACCCTAAATAACTGAAATAATGTCCTTATCTCAGATTTAATGGGGTTTTTCCTTTTAATTTCTGGGAAGAGTGTAGATTTCTGCATGTTGTACGTGCTTTTCCTTCGTTATTTTGATTTCATGAATGTAAAATTGATTTTGTAATACAAATGTGACTATTGTTTCCCTTTAGAATCTACAATTTTTAAAAAATATTTGAGTATATCACTTGCTGTATTTGGAAGAAAATACTTAAAACGCTGAAGCTAATGGTGTGCTGGCGTGATCAATGTTGTCACTTGTCCAGTCTGAAGGCTGCAGTCCAGTAGATGCGGCATCATTCTGTCACTTTACCAGAACACTTATTGAAAGCCAAGGCGTTTCAACCTGCCTTATTTCTGTATCTTCCTAGATATTTAATATATCTAGCTTTTAATTAACACCAAAGTGATTGTATATATCTGAAAGGCTAAATCCAGGAGAACTCTTTTATTGAAGCAATGAAATTATGTTTTGTAACTGTAAAATTATTTAGTATCAGCATGCTAATAGTGGACATCAGTAACAGATGTTTATACTGAAATCCAGCCCATCGAGAAGCGAAACGGGGAAGGAGAGCTAAGATAGTCTGGTTTTACTTAGTTTTTCAGAACGAGGTCTTTAACACTTACCACATCATCTAGGTCACAGTTAAGTCACCAGGAGTTTGTTGAGAGACTTAAGACTGTAACAGCAGGCATCCTGTTCTGTAGTCGGGTTTACAGGAGTAGATGTTTTGTATATTTTCCAAAGGCTAAAGCCAAAACCTGAGTTTATTTTCTTAGAACTTTCTGTGAGGTCTTCTAAAAAAATTAATTGTGTATCATAACACCGTGTAAAATACCATAAACAGTTTGATGATCAATAAAATAGCCGGGATTTTTTTTTTTTTTTGTAAAAGGTCTTATTTATTTGATACAAAAAATTACAGTTCATTCTTAAAATGGTGGTGGTATAGTTTCATACGTTGAACAAGGAATTAAAAAAGTTAATGAACTTGGTTTTGATATCTATATTCTAAAATGATTATTATAAAAAGCCTCTGCAATGTGCAAAAAGAGGCTAGACAAACACTACAGATCCAAGAGTTTGGTGCCTTTCAGTCAAATACTTGCATCCAACTCTTTAGACATAAATTCTGAAGAAAATTGTACAAAATATAAAAAAAAAATAGGGAGAGAGTATAAAAAAGGAGGGGAAGTTATTTTGGCAGTTCTTCAATGATGATTCGGGAGACTGAATTCCATCCAGTAGAAGCATCTCCCCTTGGATAATCTGAGCAAGTCCCGACCCAGATGGCAATATCCACCAAGCCAGCGTTGATCCCTTCACACAGACCTTCCACTGGTTAAAGACAAAAACCAGGTTACCTGGGCAGATGCAATCACTTTGTATTTCACAGCTGAAGGTGGGCACAGATGCTTAAGAAGAGCAGTTGATTGCAAGCTCATGCTGTTCAGTTAAACCTCAATGGCATTTTTAGCAATAAAAACTATTACTTTGAGATGTGGCAACACGCGTTACAGAGGCACGCGCTGCCTTTAGCCAGGCTGCTGCTCGACGCCTGCTGCAGTGCCTGAAGCAGATCACAATCCACAGAATGCCCAAATAAATGTAAATAAATAAATAATGTAAATAATGTCAATAAATGTAAATGCCCAAATTTGCAAACTGGTAGCTGAGCTAAGGCTTCAAGCCCACCCAGCCATCTTTTTAGCAGTAGTTGGGAGGGGGGAAGGGGACACAGCCACACCTGGCTTCCACAGCTACGCCTGCAAAGGTGATTGCCACCCTGTGATCTCTTCCACTCCTAATTCACTGTTTCTGTATAACATTCCACTCAAGTTGACCTTTTTGTTCCCCCACTAGCACCACTAGTTGGAGCTGTGTTAACGAAGGCAGGTGGGACCTATCCCTTGATGAAAAAAACCCTATTGTAGCTCTAGATGTTGGATTTCACGCAGTTGTGAAAGAGCACAGGGAGAAAAATGGCCTTTTGCAGAGAGCTGTGCTGCTGGCATCATGGTGCTCCAGCTCTGCTCGAAGCCAAGAACAAAATACAGCTTAAACCACTGATGTAACGTGGAGAGTATTCATAGCCAGAAGCCTGTTACGTTAATGCAACCTTTTTGGTTTCAGAAATACTTCTCAGACTGTAAGTATTGACCATCAGAAAGGAGACGGAGTATAGACTTGCCATTAGTCCCCTTTTCCTAGGATCAGCTCCTTTGATGTTAGGTGATTTCACTAATTTGCCTTTTGCTTAGCAATGGAATAGTTGTTCCTAGATATTTCGCTTTGGAGGTACTTTTGTGCCCCACCTGAAAATTCTAGTAGAAATCGCAGGAGGAATAAGTCTCCCTTTATGCACAGATAATGCAAAATACCGGTATTTTAAGCCAGGATGACACACCTTGGCAGCGAGGCAGTTTCTCCACACGCCAATACAGCACAGAGCGTCTCTGCTCGGGTGGGAGCAGAGATCAGCAGAACTGCCTGGGTAGAACTCCCATTTCTAAATCGCAGGATGTAAGTACCACAAAATACCACAGTAATACAGCGTCGCTTAATAAATAATTCTAAGACTGTTGCTATTGCTAGCCAGCTGTGAGACGGCAGAGTGACAAGTGTCAGCCGGCCACTGTTCTGCCTCCTTCCGTTCAGTCTTTCCACTTTCTGCGGCACACTGCACTCTCTGCATGTGGTAGCTCCGTTTGCCACTGGCTTCTACTCCATCGCTGTTCATGCGGTCTTGGCATACGTACCTGAAGAAGTTCGGTGTATATTAATGGTAGAATTCAGCTCCGGGCTTCCTTGATCCAAGTATATTATGGCTTCAATAGGAAGTGGCCCAGCACATTCTGCTCCATTAAAAGTGAAGTACCAGCGCTGACAACAGGCATTTTTGCATTTTAGCCGAAGTGATCCACTGAAGAGAACGCGGAGAGCACTGTTCGAGCGCATCTTTGTAAATGTACATTCCTAAGAGGAAACAAGAACGCTTTGGTAGCGACCTCTGGTTTTCAACCTATTCTGGATTTAACAGTGCTCACAAGATTTGTCTGGGTTAAAAACACACACGCACACACACATAGAAAAATAAAAAAAAAAATTAAAAAAAAAAAAGGGGCTTAAACTCTGATAAAAGCTCCACAACTGAGTAAGAAGCATTTTCAGGTTTTTAAGAGGTTGTCATTCGGCCTTTAAAATGCTGGATATTGTGGGAGGAAAAAAGCTACAGACGGTTCTGCAAGTATAAGGCAGCGAGAAAAACCACTCAATTCTCACTCTAGACACAGCAATAGCAGTTAAATTACTCCAGCCAATCTGGGCAGTGCTTCATAGCTGGGATTGAGCTGGGATTTCTTCCCCTCACCCAGACTTGTTTGAAAGTTTTACACCCGGGGCTGCAGTGGAGGAGGGGCTGCTGGGGTTAGTCTGAGAAACTGCTCCGGAACAGCGCTGATCCGTTTTGCAGCAGCATCCTGCCACTGAGTTTCAGCGAACAACCGTTTTGAAGCAGGAGTTACAGATTAAAGACGTACAATCTCTCCTGTTCCTTACGAACGAAACGGCACGAACCTTGCCCTGCTTTGGGCAAGCTGGAGGTACTTCATCGGCAGTGTGACTTTTAGCCTTACCATTACAAAGCCGGTCCTCTAAATGGACTCTTACACCAGCCACACCGTTCTTTTCAAACACTATTACAGAAATTAAAGGGGCTGAGATGGATCTGGAGTAGCTAAACCTTTGAGAAGTTCACTTTTACATGTAGAAAAAGGCTCCGGTAGGAAATCTGTATGACTGGTGCTACCCAGCTCATCCAGGCAGACCTAGACCTGCTGTGGTGGGTGACGCGCAGCACCCCAGGCAAAGCTAACTTACTGCTATCTTCCCAAGATCGATGCCGTAATTAAGTGCACTCCACGAACACTGCTTGAAGTTGGGCGTCCAGGACTCCTCGATGCTCTCGCGCATGCACTCGCCCTTCTCCCCCTTCAGCCCGTCCCGTCCCGGGATTCCAGGTGTCCCAGGGATCCCATTGGCTCCGGGGTTTCCATCCCGTCCAGGAACACCACTGGGGCCTTGCAAGCACACGCCGCCGTTGTACTGAAACACAGAACAGATCTGGCTGCCTCTGTCCGTTAAGTCCAAGGTTAACCAAGTTAAACACAAACAAGCAACAACAACAAAACACACAAACCCCTGCTGTGACACAAGCTAACAGGCTATTTCTGGATCACCAAGAAAATGGTTCGCCGAGAGGAAAAAGCAGGAAAAATAAAATTTCAAAGATAAGCAGTGCCAGCAGAACTTGCTGTAAATTAACATGCCACTTACTTATTTTATGAAAAGATGCATAAATCTTCGAATTAAAAACTGTCCTAGTCCAAGGATTAAACCTCAATAGAAAAACATCAGGAGATCCAAAGAATTCCAATACAGAAACAAAAAAAAAAAGTTATATGTTAATAGTTACTTTCTTCTAACCCACCACTGCTTGTATAACTGTCTCGGCTAATAAGCTTTCATAACGATTTTTTCCTTTTTATTTTTTAAAGTAGAGAAATTTTTGCATTTCATAGAGAGCGAAGGTTAACACCAGTTTTCTTCTCCCACTAGTTCTCTGGACCAGAATCACTTGTGACAGCCAAGCCACGTAAGCCAGACTTGGGAGCGCGCACAGCGTGTCGGTGTTGGTGTGGATGTGGGAAGCTGCACCCTGGAAGAATCCTGAACTCAGGATCCCCATTCATAGTGGTGGGAAGGCACGCGTGGGAGTACAGCACACGAATGTCCTCCCTAACATCACAATATTAGGAAAGGCCTAATGTTGCTCTCCCAAACTGCTTGTTAACCCACTTTGCCTTCACACCTTATGAGATTCGGGTTTGCCCTCCTCGGGGAGCAGGCCTGTGCAGCCCCGAGCTCCCTCCCGCAGCGGCACGAGCGCTGGATGCCGGGGGGAGCACACGTGGAGCCGGCGGAGCAGGCACAGAAACACCGAGCGGGAACCTGGAGGGGCTGGTGACGGCACGGCTTTTACTTTAAACGCTCTTTCCCATCTGGGGACTGACCGCTTCCTCCAGTCTTCATCCCAAATCCTCACAGGTAACTATATTCTGCACCTTCCCTTTCTCAGCCCTCTTTCTCTTCATCCATTTTAAAGCACCTAATTCCCACCTGTTCCAAAAATACTCAATCATGCAACTATTCCCCCTCCTGCAGGCCATCTGCTATCCGCACCGCAGGAGCTGTAAACTACAGCCCCAGCCCTCTCTCCTTTGACAGATCGGTGAACTTTCTTCATCTAGGGCTGTTCCTTTTCCTGTGCTTTGGTGCAAAAACCAGTATGGGCATCGCAGGCTCGGTGGCTCAGGGACTATATGAAGAGGTCTAGTAAGACCTGAGATGACAGGTTTTGAAAGAGAAGAAATGAGATGACAGCTGGACTAATGGGTGCTGGCATTCCCTTTCTATGGTCACCGAAGGAAACACTATTGGCAAATGGCAGCGGAAATAGTGGGATATTATGATCAAGAAGTGCATGTTTAAAAAAAGTTAGCTGGAGAGAAGGCTGCTTGGCAAAGCACACACCAACTGAGGGACCACGAGAACGATGCAAAGCCATTTCTAGCTCACACAGCACTGGTCATCTGCTTTTGCTGCTCTTTTTCCGTTGGACTCCATTTGTAACAGTGACTGGCTCTGGTTTTACACGTGGTTACTCACCACACAAATCCTGAAGACGTGGAAACTGGGGAGAGCTGGGGCTCAGNCCCCCATCCCCTGTGGGCACCAGTGGTACTAAGAGGGGACAGAGTTGCCCCAAACGAGGGGCTGCCCCAAACAAGGGGCTGCCCCGAACAAGGAGCTGCCATCGCTGCCACCCTGAGCCGCGCTACCTCCTGCCAGAGAGCAGCTTAGCTGCTGCACACCCGAAAAAACTGATGCAAGTGAAAGAATCACCTGGGCTTCGGGCTCCGCTCCAACTAAATTCATCTAAGCTTGCCAAATAAAGACTTTTTCATGCTTTCTTAAGCTGGAAATGCATAAAACATCTTTGAAAATGTCCACTGAAGGCAGGATCCCCTCTCAGGATCGGGAAGGGCTTCAGCTGAAGCAGTCCATACAATTTGGCCGTGCCTGACCCGCCTGCCATCGAGGTACCTGGGCTGTGCCGCTCACGCTGCTGCACCTGAAAGCACGGAGCAATGCAAGAGAAATGGGGGACCCTAAAATGCTGCTCCAACAGAAAACGTAAGCTCCTCCACAGTGCTGACTCCTTATTCCCCATGCCATTCAATTTCCGCAACAGAAGTGAAAGGGTAATGAGGTGGCGTGAAAGGGAAGGAGCTTTGCTACCAATGGTGCATCCAGCACGTCACTCTGGGGGATCTCTCAAGAGATGAGGGAAGAAATGGCCACGCCACTGACTTTTTTATAGGAGGTGAACGGCAGTGCAGCAGCTCGTGCAAATAGCTTCACATCTGCTTTCTACATTCCAAGGACTGGAAAATCTCCCTCCTTTCTTCATTCCCTGAGACGGGATAGTCCCAATGCAGTCAGATTTCTCGTTGCAATGGAACTGCAAATAGCGGTACGCAGTCCCAGGTGCCAAAGGGAATGATGCCTGAATGCAGCCCCAGGGAAAAGCGGGCTCAGTGAGCGCAGATGCAGTTTTCACAGGACGTAACGGCTGCTAAAAAGCAGCCCTTTTGTTTTTCTTTCCGTCGTTTATTATTTGCCCCCTAGCCTTTGAGGGGCTGAAGAGCATCTACCACTTACGTGTCAAGGGCTCTCACGATCGCGGCGTTGCCCCTGCGATGTGCAGGGATCGGCTCACAGGGCTGCCTTTATTCCCCCTGCGACGTCCCCCTCCCTTCTTCCCTCCCTCCTTCCCTCTCTTCCTGCCTCCTTCCCTCCCTCCTTCCCTCTCTCCCTGCCTCCTTCCCTCCCTCCTTCCCTCTCTCCCTTCCTCCTTCCCTCCCTCCTTCCCTCTCTCCCTGCCTCCTTCCCTCCCTCCTTCCCTCTCTCCCTGCCTCCTTCCCTCCCTCCTTCCCTCTCTCCCTGCCTCCTTCCCTCCCTCCTTCCCTCTCTCCCTGCCTCCTTCCCTCCCTCCTTCCCTCTCTCCCTGCCTCCTTCCCTCCCTCCTTCCCTCTCTCCCTGCCTCCTTCCCTCCCTCCTTCCCTCTCTCCCTGCCTCCTTCCCTCCCTCCTTCCCTCTCTCCCTGCCTCCTTCCCTCCCTCCTTCCCTCTCTCCCTGCCTCCTTCCCTCCCTCCTTCCCTCTCTCCCTGCCTCCTTCCCTCCCTCCTTCCCTCTCTCCCTGCCTCCTTCCCTCCCTCCTTCCCTCTCTCCCTGCCTCCTTCCCTCCCTCCTTCCCTCTCTCCCTGCCTCCTTCCCTCCCTCCTTCCCTCTCTCCCTGCCTCCTTCCCTCCCTCCTTCCCTCTCTCCCTGCCTCCTTCCCTCCCTCCTTCCCTCTCTCCCTGCCTCCTTCCCTCCCTCCTTCCCTCTCTCCCT
>VZSF01015611.1:190598-231237 GCA_013398295.1 Chionis minor | reverse complement strand
GGACAGCGCAGGGTGCCCCTCCCGGTGGTCCCCTGGGAACACCAAGGAGCCCTTTCCCAAATCTCCAGGAATCTGCTCTGCCGATGCCGACACCTTTCCCGTGAAAGGGCTGTTCTGCCAAGAAACGGCAGCCCGAGCAGCAGGGGCCTGGCGCGCCGCGGGTGGAAACAGGGATTAAATAGCAGCTGGGGGTAAAATCGCTGATTTCATTTGAACAGAATTACAAGGTAAGGACACAAAATCCTTCTGAGCAACAGTGGAATTGGGACTTTGACCAAAGTATTGCCTGACTGAACGCTGTCAGTTTAGTACCACAAGAAAAGTCCTCAGCAACCCAGCATAAACCATCTCATTTTGCTTTCATTCAAAATAGTATTTTATTTTTCATCATACTAGAAATGAAAGCACTGTAAAATAAGGAATGCTGTATGTCCTTTAGCGTTAAAAACAGAAATAACAAATACTTGAAAGATGATTTCTGTACCTTGCAATCTCTGTGGGATTTGTAGAGATGGAGTTTCCAGAAGGGGGAGATAAGCTTGGATACATTTTTTTCCTGAAGTATTTAACAAAACCACACATTTCTGCTGTAGGAATGCGTGTTACAAGATGTTGAGCCGTTCACACTACGCCACGCAGAACCAGCTTCTTGTTAACACTAAACCTCTTCAAGTTGGTCCGACTACCTTTACCTCTGCGCTTTAAGCTCCTTCCGTCTTTCTGCCTTTTCCACGTCCATATTGGCTTGGAACAACCGCAGTGAGGTGGGATTTGCGCCGCGGGTCCCACTGCTGCCATCAACGCTGCCACACGCAGTCCGGAGAGCCGGGACTGACTTCGGCCGCGCTGCTGAGGTGGGGGCTCCTGCCCTGTGGAGAAGCGCAGCAATGCACCAGCCCACTTCATGAAACGGCTAGTAAATAATGACGGCTCCCTAAACCCACCGGGAAAATTTATGGAATGGTGTAAATCCTTAATGACAACAACTGTTCCCGTGGCAGCTCAGTGGACACTGGCAGACAGGCGCGTGCGGAGCGTTTGTTGTGCGGTTGTGCGCCGTGGCTAGCAACCCCCCCTGCCTCTGGTCCCGGCTGTGGCAATACTGTGGAGAAGGGAACGTTTGGCTCCTCTGTAACGTGCGTGTTTGCACAAGCGTCGTTACCCAGTGCCTGCAGGTCCCCAGGATCAACACCGACTGGTGCTAAAGGCACGGCCCTTCCCAGGCTGCCGAACGGCTGTGTTACGGAACCCATTTCTTTGGGAGATGCGCAGTAGCTGAAACACAGCAGCACCGTGCACCTTCCTTGTAATTGAATACAGTTATTCAGTATTTTAGATAACACAGATTGCACGTACGCCCATATGCCTCTTCCCACCCGGGTTGTTTGCTCGCCGTTGGAGTTTGGGTCTGGTCTAGAAGCTTTTAAATCCCAAAGGGCTGGCTTTGCCAGGGGAAGCCGACCGAGGAGCGCTGTCAAAGAAAGTCTTACCAAATAACAGTGGGCCATCTGCTTTGGGCTGCGGCAGGCGGACTGTGCAGTTCCTAGCGCTCATTTGACTTGCAGTGTGCGTTACTGTCTGGAAATCAGCAACATCGACCTCCTCCTCAGCCTGCTTCAGGCCCATCAAGCCTTGCCACCTCCTGGGCTTATGTTCTCCGGGCCTTTGATGGGTTTAAACGCTTCCAAGGGCAGCAACCACTGCTGAATGCTGGTGAGACACTCAGATTGAATCAGAACTACTGCTCTACTTTGTCTTAAGTATTTCCCGGACAAAAGGAGCTGTTGTAATAAACTTGCCTGAGCGTCCTCAAACCAGGAACCATGTTATGCCAACAGCGATTCCTTCATCTTGCCCCTACCGCCGTATGATATAGACTTTGTCTTTTATATGTGGCTTTACAAACGCACCAGCAAAGATGATGCGGTACGTACGTACACCCACCATCTCAACGTCGCCAAAATGTCACTGGTCACGCAACCCGTCTGCGGCTGCACAACCCAGGCAGGCTCGTGCCCGGTCACCGAGGCGCCGTCAGAGCACCCTACAGAGCAGATGCTCGCACCACCGGGACAGTGCCATGAGTGCAGCCCCTACACTGCAACTTGGGCTGGTTTCCCCCCGCCTCCCATAGCCTCTCAGTATCCCAAAATCCAGCCACGCAGGCCTGGAGAGGAGGGTGTGCTCATACGCACACGTGTTTCTGTTCACCTCAGCTCCAAAATGTTTAAATTCAAGAGTCTGCCCACTGGGTCGCCGGGTCTCTCCACCTTCCTTGTGCAAACTCTTCCAGTTTATGAATTTATTACAGCCCTGGTTTGAATTTAACCAGTAATTAATTGCTGTGCATTCCTTGGTCTCCACAAGGTAAAACAACTGCAGTAGGAAAGATACGAGCACTTTGTCATGGGAGACCCATTGCCCATGGTTAATGCAGAGCCTGGGAATGAAAGACCAGGTCCGTGTTCCAAATCTGGTGGAAGAGACCCAGATCTGGTAGAAGAGGAGTGAGGAGAAGCTTTAAGCACTCAGAAATAGATTCGTCTCAGACGGGAACGGTACTACTTGTGGATTTTCACAAGCGGGAAAACCAGGCTTAGGTGTCTAAATGTTACAGAAGGTTCGAGGCTGAGGATCCTGAGCCAGAAGAGGCCCAGTACGGTAAGTGCCAAGACGTGGACCTTTCATCTGCTTTTAACTCTTACCGCTTTACACGTTTCCCTGGTGTAAAAGGCCGAGATGAGAGAAGACTGCTGAATTTGCCGACTGGCTCTTTGCAGCCTGCCTGGCTGATCAAGGAAACAAAGAGCCGTCTGTACTGCTGTAGAAGAAAACCAAAGTAAGAGCTCTCACGGAAATTTATTGCAGGTTTAAGAAACAGATTTCACTTTCTTCCACAAAAAAAAAAAAAAAATGTTTGGATCTGCATAAAAATCAAAGGGATTGTGGCCTCGATGCCTTCTTTTAATTTAAATATATTGTTTATATAGCATGCTTAATATTATAAAATAATCCAAAACTTCTCTCCCTTGATTTCGTTGCTATACTAGCGCAGTTGCACCTATTTAACAAGTCTTCTGGTAGCTTCTACATAAACATGATAAGCACAGCATTGTAGTCACAGTAGTTCTTTGCAGGTACGTATATTAGCACTTGAATCTTAAAAATTCATTTGACGCAGATTTTTTTAGTGGATTACAATACTCACTGATGTCCTATTTCTGCCTTTGAGAAAAGTTTGAAAGCGTAGGTCGTACCAATATCCTACTTTTTGGGTTTCCATACCTCCAGGTGACAGTCAAATCATGCTATGAGTTCACTATGCAAGCCATGAGCATCTGAATGGACATGTTGGAGCGGGTCCATGCTCAGAGGGCTGGAGCACCTCTGCTATGGAGACAGCCTGAGAGAGTTGGGGTTGTTCAGCCTGGAGAAGAGAAGGCTCTGGGAAGACCTGATAGCGGCCTTCCGGTACCTAAATGGGGCCTACAGGAAAGACAGGGAGGGACTCTTTATCAGGAAGTGTAGTGATAGGACAGGGGTAACGGTTTTAAACTGCAAGAGAGTAGGTTTAGATTAGATAATTAGGAAGAAATTCTTTACTGTGAGGGTGGTGGGACACTGGCACGGGTTGCCCAGGGAAGCTGTGGGGGCCCCATCCCTGGAAGTGTTCAAGGCCAGGTTGGATGGGGCTTTGAGCAACCTGGTCCAGTGGGAGGTGTCCCTGCCCATGGCAGGGGGGTTGGAACTAGATGATCTTTAAGGTCCCTTCCAACCCAAACCATTCTGTGATTCTAGGAATGACAGCCAGAAAGGAAAGGCAGAGGTTAGAGCATAGTAACAGAGTTTGTCAAAGACAAGAGGCACTTAACTCTCAGGAAAGTGAAGGTTAACCCTTCAGTGGCCTGTCTGTGGTAGAAGATTCCTGTGTGCATATACAGGAGGGTGGCATTTTTTGAGGGTGAGACAAAAATCATGCAGTTAAGTGTTCATCATTTACTTAGGTCATTCTTCTGAATAAACACATGGCAGTTCTTAATATTACTATAAGAAATCTGGTATTTTTGCACAACAGAAAACACTTTATTGCTCCAATTCATTAGGTTTCCTATCAAGATAAACCTTTAATGTTGTTACCAGCAAGTCAAGAACAGGACATATGTCAGACACCAAGGTGCTCATCTTGTGGAAACAGCTCCCCTTAAAGCCTGCTGGAGCTTCTAGGCAGATTTTTACCGTCCAAGTTGTCAGTTGACCTATAGTTGCATTTCCCTATAGCAGTGGCTTTTACAATAACAATGAAAGCATCAAATATCTTAAACTAAACACCATTCACAAATTATCAGACAGAGTTTGATAATCTTTAATCACACTATTTGGGAGAACTGTCTACTTCACTGATTAGACGATAACTCAGGATGTGCAGACATATCCATGGTGTAAAAGCCCATACTGAGACTTGTTTTCATCGATCGCTGGTTGCAAATGTCTGACTCCGAAGGACTCTGGTCTGTGCCACTGCAAGACTGTCTCCCAGGTGCAGCCGGCAAATCCCGGCTGCAGTCATGGAAACGTTGGGTTGGAAGGGGCATCTGGAGCTCATCAAGTCCAGTTAGATCAGGTTGTTTAAGGAGTTGTGCACATAGTAGAATGGGAAAATTAACTCAATCCAGTTTTAAGTTAAATTCTGGAGGAAGATCAAGATTACAGAGAGCAGAAAAATGCACAGGGTGGCCTCCGGTGAATCATCATGTGCAAGGAGAGAGCTGAGTCTCGGGAGAAACACTTGCTCATCAGAGTGGCTGTGAATTAGGCAAGGGGAGAAAAATTACTTGACTGCCTCATGAATTCTCAATGATAGAAAGGCCTTTTGTGGAACTGAAAAGCTAATTTCCCTTGAATCCTGAGTTAGTAAACAGTTATTAGGATGTGAATAGTAGACATTCAGACAAGAAATCTTCTTCAGTGAAGGGAACAATCTTGTTTTTTCTACATCATTTGTTGACTGCACTGCCATAGGTCTGTCCTTCCAGTTTTGGAAATGGCACCTTGAATTAATGATAATCTTGAAATTAAAGGAATGGTCTTGAACTTTGAAATGTTTCTTTTTGTCTGTACCCAGCATGCCCTTTGAAAAGGAGTTCCTCAGGACAAGCAAGGAAGCGATGGGGGAGTGGGCTACTGGCCTGAGAAGGTCTGTGTAGTACTTCAGGGTGGCTTACAGGAACCAGAGGTCTATAGCCACCATGGCTGACACACACAAAATACACAGAAGCCTGTGGATGGAGGAGAATTTGGTCACAGAAACAAATGAATTGGCGCAGGACATGGTACAGTTGCACAAAACTTCCTGTCTCACAGGCGAGACCGAGAGAGGGACAGAGCCACAACTCAGTGATGACAGAGCTGAACATGCATGGTCACTCGGGCTCTGCCCGTTGAATGTAGCAGTGGAGCCTGGAGCCCACGGAATTCCTGAGACCTGGCGTCTCACATCCACACTGTCCCCACCAGCTGGCCTGACCTCAGTGAAGAAGCCCCATGGCTTGCTACAAGCAGGGCTGTGGACCTTCTGGGCAGCACCTACCTCATATGTTCACTGATGGCCCATTGTCTCCAAAAGGGAAACGGATTTACGGATTTACTGCTGAGTCAGGCACAGTGAGAGAGGTTCACCATGAGCAGATCAGTGAGGTCATCCCATAGTTAGCCCTGAGGATACTTCAACAGATTCATTCCTGCATTATGATTATTATATGTGCTAAAGTAGAAATGTTATTTGGCTTGCATCAACAACTGACCAGTGCAGTGGCACTGGAAAGGATCAAGCACAACACTGAATCCCTGGCTCATGTGGAGATGAAATTGTGTTTGGCCAGAACAGCAAAAGACCTACCAGGTTCCTGTGAAGAAAAATGTCTTTTCAAGTCCTTCTTTGAGTTATAATTTTCACAACAGCTGCTAATGTAACTATGCTTTTGCGAGGCATGACTTTGTTTCTAGTGCCGTTTCCTTACTTCTGTCCTTGTAACTTTGCTGTAATTACGGCACCTCTTGGTTGATTAAAAATCTCATTTAGGAGTTCACAATTTCCCATTGCCAAGTAGAGAAATGTTCACTGTCTGTCCCCTAAAAATATCTAATGCTGTTGAGGCTATATTAATTTAAAATGCAAAGTCTTCCCTTGTTTTTTATTGGGTGTACTTTCCTGGTTTTTCCTACTAGTATGGTGGCTTTCCACTTCCCTCCATACAGAACCTCATGTCAACTATCAGTTTCTCTCAGAGTGTCCATTCTCAAAATGACCTTGCCTACTAAAATCACATTTTTTAAAAAAACCCTCTGATTAATTTCCATGGTGAGTCCTGACTTCAGCCAGCCCAGTGCATTTGCATCTCATCAGCTGACTGGCACGTCACACCCCTGCCAGTGCCATCTCTTCACATTTCATGGAATGACACGTCTGGATTGTTACTCCCTGTAGCGCATCCACTCGTTCTTTAGTTGGAAGTCTGCATCACAGCCCTACCTGCAGGAATCTGGATTGTGCCCAGTCAGCAACACTGGTGACTCAAACCCAGCACCAAGAAACCTGTTCAGCTGCTCCAGCATCCTCAAATCTTCCATCTTCAGCTGGGTCACTGGATACTTGCACGCACTTGGGATAGTAGGTATGATACTAGTAGACCTGGGTCTGGAGAGAATGCAGCTTGCCAGTTAGCTTAAGCCATCAACTAATTAACTAACTTAGTAATCGTTTCCTCCAGCACCTTATCTAGCAGTGTCTTATTTTTGTACCCATGTGATTTCATGTGATCCAATTTCATGTGGTCAGGCAGAACATCAGGAAGATAAACTGGGATGCACATTATCCTCAAAAAAATATAGACACTTTTTTCATCCTTCATATGCGACCAACATGGAACATACTTTTTCCTGTTAAAATCCCTTCGGTGGCCGTGTCTAAGGATCCCACCTCTATCTGTCTAAATATCCTCTGCAACTTACAAACCCACTTAATGGAACTACAGTTTCTTCTTGCTGTTTCTCTTCACCGTGTATGTCACCGGTGTGTCCTGAAACATCAGTGTATTCCTCTCCACTTAAACTGCCTGGTGTTCTTCCATGACTACACTGCCATACCTGGGACCCTGCTCTCCGGGCTGGAGACCAGCGTCCCTCCCGTTTGCCTACGTCCAGCACCGCGTGCCCATGTAGCACCTCCCTTCCACAAAACCCGCTTGCAGAACCTGTGGTCCTCTCCAGCTCCTGCCTGTGCTGAGAACGCAGCTGAGAGCCCCTTAACAAAGGTCCATCTTTGTCCTTTTAAAGTTACCTCCTGTTTGTCATTACTTTATTTTAACCCTTAAGACCTGAAATAAAGGCAAACTTTTATTTTAGACTTAGTTGCAATGAACAAAGTTGGAATACAGGGAATAAGTGTTAAGGAAGAGCTCAGATGTAAATGTCCTGGCATGTTTTTAATCCTTTAATTATACTTTGCATCTCAAGTGCTTTTTAATAGGAAGTAAAATCCGGTTAATATACAGAAGCGGATTGCATAGATTTACATCAGAAAGATACTCCAAGCTCCGTTTTTAGAGATACAAAGCCGACAGTTCATGAAGGTGGGGTACAGGTTGCCCAACTTCTTTATTTTTAATTACAGTTAAACGCCAGTCTATTAAAAAAAAAGAGATAAGTATGATAAGGGGCAAAAATAAAAGTGAAAGAATAAGTGCAAAAAAGGTAATACACAGGAAATAGCAGTTATTCTTGCGAGACTAAAAATTACCTTTGGTGCCAGCCACCTAAATTACTGCAAATGCCGGCGGTTAATGCTGGCAGAGACCTTTACCAGCGAGCGCAGCCAAAGGGAGAGCGGCCGGATGCCTTCCCAGGCGGATTCAGCGAGCGGCCGGTGTCAGGGGAGGGATGTGGCGCTTCTCCTTTGAAGTGCAGCGATCCGAAATTGAGCGCAGAGGCTGGGTGGTCAAACTTCAAAGGGAAATGCCATTCCTCATCCTATTCAGCTACTGCGTTTTACAGTGCTTCGCAGAACGCTGTATTTGTTTTTACTAAAGAAGCTCAACTTTTCATTTTTATTTTTTTTTAATTTTGCTTCTGAAATCCAACTGGATCTGACCATCTTTAAACCAAGCATAATCTGCATCCTGTACAGAGAAAGGACCTACAGTTCTCCGTAAATCAGTTGAACAACTGGCAAAGAAAACAGTATGACGCTTCAGCTTGTGAGGGCTCCATTCCTGAACTGGTTCGGGTTTTTTTAAGTTTCAGAAAGCAAAAGGAATTAAACAGGTTTTAAGTACTGCAGCTATTGTTCTTATTATCTGCTAATAGCACCTTTAAAATGTTACAAATATAAGCAAAATAACTTTTTTTTCCTTCTCCTGGGTTAGTTTTTCAAACTTTGACTTTTTTTTTCCAAATACGTGCATAGATTTATTTTATACTCTAAACTTTACCCGTTTTCACAAAAAAGAAAAGAGCAAAATAGGACAGTAAGATACAGTATACACAACACGTACCATAAAACTATTGTATTGGTAATTTCAGGTGCTGTTCATCTCACAAATCAGATACGATTTAGTACGTTGAATTTATCTTGTTCTTTAGAAAGATTTTTATATGCAACCTGAAAACTCAGCATAATGCACACTTTGCAGTGATTTATGACAGATCCATTAAGAGAAAGAGAAGTAAAAGGCCATTTGGCACACATATTTGAAGGTGTGGAGAAGTTGTCAGTATCCTTTATTCGAGCTTTGTGCACACAAAGGCAGAAAGGCAGACTAAAATGGCTGGATCAATCTTTTAAATTGTTGGATTTATAGCGCATCTTTCAGAAGACAGCCAGTCTCCATTAAATGAGTTTGGCTGATGGAAACGTTCCAGTAAGAGGTTATTCTTCCAGTTTAGGAAAAGGCCTTTTAATAAGAATTGTCCATTTTCCATTTTAACTTTGGTCAGGTAACAGATGAAAGCAAATCACCTAAACATCCCGTTAGAGAAAACTGTTTATTAGCTTATCCATAGTCCGTCACTGTAATTCCACACCCTGACTCATCTCTGCTCCTCTTTTCTTTCCCCCACCTCGTCATTTTTGTGGGAATTCAAATAGCTGCTTAACTGTCCAGCTACTGCTTGGGTCTTTCAAGGCTAAAGCATCCAGAGATCACAATGTCTTTAGCTAGAAAGGTCACCTTGGGCATTCAGAGCCCGTAGGGTATTTCTGGTGCAGCAGCACTGGAACACAAAAGTGCTACAGTCTCATTCGACCACCGCTGCATTTCACCTCCAAGGGATGCTATGAGTACTGCTTAGTGCACAGTTCTTTGAAAATGTATCTATTTTTAAGCCCACGCTATTGCTGTGTTCATACAATTACTTTGTATTCATCTTTTTTTAGAGCAGTTGCCACAAAAAACCATGGCTTTTTCTGAACTACCTAAAAAAGAGAATATTAAATAAATTAAAACTGTCTATCAGCATTTTAAGAAGGTTGCAGCAAGCGCATAGTGTGGAAATATATATTCTATGTAACCTAAAGGAGGTCTTTAATCAGAAGTCACAAAAGCAAGAATGCTCTAAAATTTAGGATGAAAGAACTAGTTCAGTTTCTCACTTTTGTAACTCACTGTTCACATGAACAATTCCCACCACTGTTCTGTCTCAGTTTCTCACGTACAGAGGAGGGATAAAAACATGGCGAGACTTCTTACCTCACACAGCTCTAAGAAAAAATACATTCAAGTGTCTTAGGTACGAAAATACTGCAGTAATGGAGCAACAAATGTGCCACACCTAGTTAACAAGAAATATCGACTCAGAAGCTTTTAATATACAACAGTATATTTTATTACTAACAAAGACAGTAATAACAAAACTACTGAACATGTGTATAAAGTTACCCGTTTACAAACATGACTACAAGAATGAAGGGTACTTAGTGTGCAGTTTCACAGGAGATTTTTCAAATCTTTCTCAGCAGCAAGAATTCTGTGTATTTTTAATGGGGAAATTATAAAATAAATAGCATGTCCTACTTAAGGTAATAAGTTACAAATGCTAAAATGTAATAAGGGTAAACACATTCAATTTTTAATACACGATGGATAAAACAAATAACTTTGGTTTATCTGATCTGTAGTTCCTGTTGATTCAGCATTTACACGACCTTTGTCACATGCAATTTTGCCTGACTGTTCAAAGCATCACTGTGAATGCTGCCCAAATTGGAACACAAGAATTTCTCTGTATAATATCAAAACATTGAGACACATTCTTATTAGTAATCAAATGCAAGATGCTGAACAGTCTTGCAAAACGCACTGGCATTTAGGTTTCTGGAGAAGCAAAATCCTGGCTCCAAATTATCTCAAGTAATAAATCGCACGGACTTCATTGGAGCCAGGATTTCTTAAGAGCCAAACAATGAAATTCTTATCCACGTCAGTAGTACTTGCTCTTGAGAACCACCCTGTCATAAGAAAGGCTACACGTATTAAGGTCTTTTTGATTTAAAGAAAATACAGTGCTGTAGCATATAGAAAGTTAAGCTCTGTAGAAAAAGTATTAAGGTCTTCTTTCCAGTAAATATATTGTTAAACAAGCCTGTATATTAATAACTCAACAGTTTGTTTTCCGCAAGATATTTCTCTACATAATTTTAAAAAATTAAGTTACTTGCATAGAAATAAAGTGAAACATACACTTTCACTGCCGCCCCGTAAAAAAGCCCAGGGTGTAGACACTTTCGATTCTGGCCCCCGGGCCACGTAGTGTTTTCTTCTTTGGCACGAGGCACGGGAACACCGTGCCAGGAGGGGCTCCAAGCAGCGGTTTTGGGAAGCAGCGCCACATCTAACGTATCGTCCCTGTAACAGGATGCAGAGACTCCAGTCCTGCCCCGGATGCACAGCGTATGGCGCATGTTACGTACAAAAAGTACAATCTGCTTTACTCAGAACCAAGTAACTTTGATCACGACAGAACTGTTGATTTTAGTTAACAGCCTAACGGAAGCATGTTAACTTTACCAAGTTTGTACAATACATACAAAACAGTAGTACTAAATACTGACCTAATGCAGTCAGTTATTTACAAAATTCATTTTTATGTACAAAATAAATCACTCTAATTCCAGTTTCCCTTTCATATTCAGTGTACAAACTACCATAAAACAGTGCTATAATTGATACATCATGACACATAATTTAGAGAGTATTTATGAATTTGTGTATCCCTTAAGTGATACTGCTGTTTAAGACACAGTAAAAAAGGAAAAAATTAACAAGTCTTGAAAAATATCAAAAGACACAGACGGAACTTTTATGCCTTGAAAAGTAACAGTGCTTTCTAAGCATTATTTCAATGCTATTCATTACAAAGTGTTCATTATATTGGGAATAATATTTGTTTCTCTTATCTTTTTCTTAAATTATTGCTAGTCAATCCAGCCGTGTCCTACACAACTTCAACTTCCATTATTCCTGGATAGGATTACATATAGTACATTATTGCTAGCTGTCCGCACCACAAAACTTACATTTTTTTAAGTGCAAAGAAGAAGATATGTTTTTTAATAAGGCACAGAATATCCATTGTTCCCAGTGTAACAGAGAATCCGTATTCATTTTACACATTGAAAATGTTCATATAAAATTGCAGTCTTTCAAGGGTTTGAACTGTTTCCTGAATCCAACTCTCTTCTAGCGTCTGAAGCCGAGTAGACAAGTAGTGACACAGAAGCGGACTGAGAGACATCAGGTATTTGGGAACAGCTGCTTTGTAACGGAGGAGATTCAGTAAAATCATTTTTAGGAGTTATTCTGTAAGCAATGAAAAATAAGCCACAGGGAGTCAATTTTAAGCACAGAGCATTACCCTGGAAAGAACACATTTTTAGCAACGACATTACAATATCTCTTTAAGCTATATTATTTTCAAGAGAACGGAACACAGTTCTGCATAATTTCACCATTGTTCTTTTTCAGACTCGTCACCTCTCCGAACAATTGCATTGCAGCTGCACATTTCTTGAGAGTCGCTGTTCAACAATACAAAAATATCCTGCAAGCTGCAGCTCCAGCACTCAATGCTTCAAAAGAAAAGAAGCTGCCCACAAAAATGTACAATAGCCCATACGCTAAACATGCACGGCCGAATGAAATAGCTCGTAAGAACTACAGTACTCTTAACAGCTGCTGAGGGTTAATTGTATACCGAGAGCAGACAGATTCTTCAGAGAGGAGAAACAGAATCTTACAAAAGCAGTGGTCATACGCATAAACGAGCAACAGATTGAGTTAAGGAGCCTTACCTTCCTTCACCGACTCTCTTCACACTCTCAGCCAAGCTACTCATATCACACGTGCTATCTGCTTTGTTTCTTTTTTCCGCCTGATCCATGGTCAGTTTAGAACTAGATAACATTTGATCTCCGCTGTTTTCCCCTTCCTTGACTCTTCGGGCTGATGTTCCGTCTGCCTCTATCTCTTTCTCGGATGTCTCTGGAGAGGTTTTAATTTCTGCAACAGTTTCTTGGCTCAAGTAATCGTGATTAGTGATCGCCACTGCAGAAGTTCCGTGATTCGTTGTGCCACCCGTACTAGTCCCCATTGACTTTGAAATTACTTTCAACCTGTGTGAAGTTGATTTGTAGTGCTTCTTTTTATGTTTAACTTTGGAATTGTGCCTCAAGAAAAATTCACATGATTCTTGCAGCACTCTTCGACTCTCACTGATTGGACTGAAAGAAAACACAAGCGTGTAACTGAACGAAGAGGATAACCTCGGATATAACGTAATATAGCTTTGTACACAAAAACATGGAAGAATATCAACCAATGATGCAATCTGAGCTGGATGTTAATGAACAAAAGGAAAAAAAACTATATGGGAAAAGAGGAGAGAAAAAAATCTGATCATAACGGCTCCAAAGTAATTATGTCTGTGGAACAATTAAATAAAGCAGATTTCTACATTTCTTACTTCTGCAAGTAGGTCCAATGACTTCAGTAGATTAATCATCTAAGAGAGGAAAGCAGGATTAGCTCATAAGCAGCTGTATTACCAAATTAACTTTATGTAAAGTAAACCTCGTTCAAGTAAAAAAAAAAAAGGTAAGCATTATAAAATTGACTTCATTGTTTTTAAATTCTTATAGCTGAAAGTAGTTAACATCTGAAACAAGAAAAATTATACAGGAAATGGAGAAAGAGAGGAGAGGGAAAGGAAGCTATAAGCTCACCATCAAGGAATGTAGATGTAAAATAGAAGGAGCTTAACGACTACTGCCTTGGGAAATTAAAAAAAAAACATAAAGAGATCTAAACCCAGTATAATTTATGAGTAACAGTTAATTTAAAAGGAAATAATCAAGGAATAAAAAGGAATGGAAAAGATGACAACTACAAGAAATGGAGATTACATTTGTAATCTGTTTAAATCCATAGATATAAATTTACTAAAATTAAGTAACAAAACTGAATTATTCTATTTCAGAAAAAAAAATAAGGAACAGTAGATTAATACAATAAAAGTGCTACTGAGGAGGGTTCAATGAAAATTAATTTTAAAATAAGATGAGCCCGGCAAAGGAGAAAAGCAGAGGATGTTATTATTGCTTGATAGTAAACACAGCTAAGTACTGTGCCAAATGAAGTAGTCGGAACACGTCAAAGGATCTAAATTGATGGCTGAAATTATCTTTCCTCATTCGACTGGAAACTAGAGGTGTATTAGCCAGTGCTGAACACAACAATATGCCTTTTGCTCTATGGAAGAGAATGAATCATCAGAGGGAAATATTTTCTATCTTCTGAGAATTTTGTCAAGAAGTCATTGCATTTGTAAAACTTCAACAGACTCCAATGGAATTTTGCTGATGCCCATATGCAGCATTTAGACTCCAAAAAAGAAAGAATCTAAGAAGAACATTTTGATTACCTGAGCTATGTTTAAAGAAACATGTCTGAAATCCAACTTTTCTTTAAGTAACTTTTTTATCAGTTATACTTATTAAGTATACACTTTAAAAAACAGAAATAAAAAAATTGTTCTTACTCTCTTTTGCGGTTTCTGTTGAAGAAATTGGCCCATTCAGAACAGGTCTTTTTACTTCCCACCCAGAAGACTGGAGATATGCCAACAATTAATGTCAGCAAATATTTCATCAGAAACAAAAATATTTCAGGTCTTGCTAGTGCCTTTGCCTAGAAGATAACAAAGTTTAATAAATGCAAAGAAGAAAATATACTTGTTGATTTATTTTTTAAATGCAGAAATCAAATAATTTTTAAACGAGAAATTCTCTCCTTATGGCTGCTCTTCTTTGTTGAGGCTTGTACTGCGGACAAACGTTAGACATGTACAGTCAAGTCAGACCTGGTTAATGTCTACAGCTGAATACACAAAGAGGAGATTAGTCAGAAGGAAATATTTTTCTTTTAAATCGAAAGGAAAGATAATTTGGAGGGTAACAGTATTAGTAACCATGTTCTTCAGAGATAGTTTGTATGTATAAGATTTATCCCTTCAACTTAAAAGAAACAGCAAGTGGATGATTTGGGAGTTAATCAGATTAGACAGCATCTTCATGGAGCCGCAGGGAACTTGATAGTAGTTTTCTGTTTATTGCAAAATTAATCCACCTATTTGCAGAACAGGATCATAGGAGCCGAGACATTTAACCCAGTAAGAGATTATTATCTTCTGCTCCCATGCTGTAAATTTAATTTACATTACCTGGCTTATCTGCCAGTCCCGTCTACGAAAGTCACTATTTTTGTTAGCCAGGTAACACTAGCTACTTGAACTGAAGTTTGTTTTCGTTTGGTTTTGATCTGACCAACGTAACAAAAGTCTACAAGCTAGCTCAGGTAAGCCACAGCCGAGCACGCCACTTGAAGCTGCTCCACAGTTCGCACCCGCTGTTTATGACAGGGACAGGTCCCATTAAGCATGTCTTTATGCAACATTCCCTGTTGCTATTTACTCTTTCCGATAGGTTAACTAAAGGCTGAGAATACATGCTCTTTCTGTGTTATTATGCCAAGCTGTTATATTTAAGTGCTACAAAACAAGGGTTTTTTTTACAAAAAAGCATAAAAGCCTTGTTCTCAACCCTATGTCTATTTTGGCCCATTTAGGCTGATATACAGCTCGGTATAAAACCCACCAAAGACAAAGTGCGCTTGTTAAGAACGGTAATGGAAGCAAAAATAACCAAGGAGTCTTTGAGCTGTGCTACTCCCAGCTTATACCGACTTCAACACCGAGGATATAGAGGGTGTTTAAGAATGTAGAAGGATCAAGCCTTATTATTCCATAATGCCTCTGTTCACATTCCTCTTTTTAATCATAGTTTATTGCAGTAAGAACAAAGATGGTAAGTGCAATGCAATGAAAGATGACACGAGACACCTGCATTTCTGCTACTGATGGTGTCTTCTTTTATATTTGTTCTTAAATGGAAAGAAACAAACCACAAATTACTTGTGATTGCAGGGAGTTTTATGTACTTACAAGAGAATTAATCCACAGAGAGTACTGAACATGGGCAGATTTACTTTAAAAGCCTTTCCAAGGAAGTTGGTTTTTTAAAAGTCGAATGTTAAATACAAACACCTCCACAATTTAAAGTGCTGTTGAGTTGTTTGTTGGGTTTTTTTTTTTCTTTTTTATTTGTTTTTTTGTTTGGTTAGTTTTTAAGAAGATTTCTTCACATTACTGAAAAACAGCCTGCAAGTGACAGCTATCATGGCAAAAATATACTGGAAATTTGTTTTGTAATTTCAAGTGTTTTACAATCCTACACTTCGAAGAAAAAAAAAAAGACAAAAGTGATTTTAAACGTGTGGTTATAAGCAACATTTTAAATCAAATTTAGACTCAATTTTCAAGAATCATTTCAAGATTTCAGCTTCGACTGAAGTTGATGGAAATTCACCTTAGGTATTTTCATACTGAGCTAGGCACCCAAACAGTGAGCAACTACTTTTAGGAACAGATACTGTGAAAAATGATCCCCTCCCAACACAATTTATAACATGAAGTTCAACCATTGTAGAGATTATGCATTCCCTTTAGAGCTGCGAGTTGGAATTTAGTTGCTGAGTGCTATGAATATGATTAGTGAAAAATTTCAAAGCATAACTATGATACCACTGATTTTGACTTATAAAGCAATTAATCACAACACTTCTTCAATTGATTACTTAATGTGAAAATAATTTACTAACTGCAGAGTAGATATGGTGATGCATAAGAGTTCTTGTTAATTTACTTTTCAGTATTATTTATAAAGGAAACTGCTACTTGCCTGGTAAGGACAAGGAATATGGTACTGGTCACAGTGGTCAAATACCCAAGTCGTTTCCCAGATTTTTCGGTTCACCAGTTCATAGACATAACATCCAAGAAGTGCTACAAGTGGCACCAAGTATAACCCACTAAAAACTCCAATTCGGATCATGAATTTCTTTAGCTTCTCCTGGTTCCTGCCATCATGCTGTATGACTTGTCGCACGTGATTTAAAGAAATGATACCAGCTAAAAGAAGAGAGAGACCGAAAAAAACACAAAGGCACAACGGCAAAAGGACAAAGTAGAGAGAGGCATCCAGATCGTAGAGACCCACAAAACAAACCCCACTGATATTGTCCCCTTCAACTTTGTTCATTGCAAGGAGCATAATGGTTAGAAAACCGGGTATTCCCCACGCAACTGCATGGAACCACATGGCCTTCTGGGCAATAGCTTCACAGCTCCATTTTCTTCCCGCTGCGAGGAACCAAGTGATTGTAAGAATCACCCACCATATAGTTCCTGCCATAGTGAAAAAATACAAAACCATGAAAAGGACAGTACAGCCTTTGTTTTGGGAGCCAAGAACGACTGTTTCACCAATTTCTAACTTATCATCTGCCTTGTTACAGGCAGTTCTGTTCCCAAGTAAAAATCCGATAAAGTACACTAGAGAGACTATGCTGTAACAGACGGAGTAATAGATGATTGGCCTCTCTGGGTACCTGAACCTTTTAACATCAATCAGAAAAGTCAGGAATGTGAAAAGCGTAGCACAAAGACAAAAGATTGAAACTATTCCAATGAAGCTTTTCGCAACATCCAATTCATAGTTTTTGAAGTACATATTGGGACACGGGGGTGCACACTGATCAATTCCCAGAAATTTGTAGCCTTGTCCATTGGTAGTGTGTAAGTGTCGTGGACACCAGAATCCATAATCCCTTCGGGTCTGGCCTGGGGTCTTCTGAGTTCCATGTACATTTGTGGTTACAGCAGCAGTGGCAGGAACAGTCTCATCACAATTGACAAGTCTACATAAACAAATAGAAGAGGAAATAGTTTAATACCCCTTGTTCTCAACTATAATTATTGCTTAGAAATACGAAAAAAAATCTCATTCTAAGCACTGTGCGTAGATAATGCAAAATGTGCACTAGGTGAAAAAAATCAGGTGGCATTCTAAAAAACAGATGCCAAATATTTGCAGTTTAAAAGACTATTCAAACACAGCTATTTAACTGTTGTTCTCTAGCTGTTGTTTTATTGCTTACGAAAAACTACTCAAATTGCAATTGAGTTCTTTTAGAGTCTTAAATTCTACTAAACGTTTACATATGCACATAAAAATATTTACAGAAGTTGCTTTTTTAAAATCTGGATAACAATAGACTGTTGGAGACAGAAAGCAATCTTGTCAAAATGCAAGGAACAAAGAAAGAAGACAGTACCTAGAATTAACTGATAATTGGCATATGATTATTATTATAATTTTTTGTTACAGTGATATTTCATTGTTGACAACAATAAAACTACCTAACTGAAAAAGACAAAAGCAGAAGAGATAAGCATTGTAAAAATATGATCACTACTTTAGCAATTTCTTTTCTAGCTTCATAATGTTCATTTAAAAATTGCAAAAGACTCAATTGCTCAAGTGTTTAATAGGACACAGTATGTGACTTTTTTATATGCTTAATGTAGTATTAGCAGTGTTGGACATATCTTCAAACTAGGTTATGTAAGTATACTTTAAACAGGTAAGCATGTACTTAAAAATGGGATTTATGTTTATATGCGTTCCAACGTAAAACACATATTTAAAAAGAACAAGTTCTGCATTCTAGCTTTTAAAGTAAGTTATCTCAAAACGTTCTTTGTCAAATGCTATTATGAGTTCCTCAGTGTCAGTTTGCAAGCTCAGCTTGAGCTAAAAAACCCCTTCAGTTCTCTGTTTCTCTACATTATCATGTTGTCCAAATAAATGCAGGCTAATCATCAAGAACAGTGACTCTGTAGCAGATTCTTTCCTCAAGCACGAGCCACACCAGCATGTGCGGGAACAGTGCAGACTTTATTCACCCGTGTCTTAACAGGCATTATGCATGTCTCTAACAACAAAGGAGTGTGAATTTCAGGATTCCAGTTACTGCCTGTCTTCACACCAGCTCCTCTTCCATGGGCTCCACCAGCCAGATCTCTGCTGTTCCAAGAACATCCTGCATTACACGGACTTCTCTATGTTAGCTATTGCTCAGACATTATTTCACATATGAAAAGAGCATGTTCCTTCTCAGTAAATGCTAGCAGTAATAGAATAATTTAAAGCTGCAGCAATTCCTGCAAAAATGTAATTTAATTTAAATGCCATTTGAAAGATATATTGAATAGCTGGATTCACTTGTAACGTTCCTAATTTTCCAAAACAATTCTTGAAGACATTTGCTACACTGAATGACACTACTGTTGCCTAAGAGTCGATGCCTTCTTCTTTTAAAACCCCACAGCTTCCATTTTTCTGCAGAACAGAAACGGCATTAATATTCACTCTGCTATGGATTTGTTTCTCTAAGGATCATGGCACAGGACTACTATCACAGCTCTCCCTCAGCCCTCACCCAGATTAGCAACTGCACGAGGGTTAGAAAAATGATGAGTTTCCATTCTCTGCTCCTTTCCTGTGCTTCTTGCCCTGACATGTGTTTAAAAAAAAAACCCAACATCTGGCCTTAATCATTTATAAATATCTGCAGTTGAAGGTCAGAATCTCAAGAAGATTACACTGGAGTGTTTTCAGTGGTTTGCATTTAATAAATATAGACTCATCCCCCAAATATAATATTAACTGTCTTCTCTCTGGAACAAACACATGGATATCTTTTAAAAAAGGTGAATTTTTTTAAAAAAAAGAGACTTTTGGCAAGCAGCACAGGAAAAGCAACACAAGACTGAATTTACACATTTAAGCGCTCAGGAGTAAGATAGGGCTTCTATTATCTAATGCTCTGAGTCCATTCAAATACAGAATACTTTATCTTTCATTATTTTATGAGCAATTACTTATAAAACCCTGTGAAGTAAGTATGATCATCCCCAGTTTAGAGGTCAGAACCAAAGTAAAATCCATGCTGAAACATTCCATCTTTTAAATTTTAAGAAATCTGTAGTTAAAAGGTCCTTTTTGCAGGAAACTCAATACTGAAAAGAACTGCTGCGGTACTTAGTTGCAAAAAAGTAACAAGCAGGAAATGCAGGTAATCATTTGAATAATGAAAAAATTTTAATAAAAAATAGTCCTACGCGTAAGCACTGTAGGGTCACCAGCGATGTGGAAGTTACAGCAAGGCGATATTTAACATTCTGCCTGAGATTTTCAACTCGGTCTAGGTCAAATATGAAAATATCACCCCCACCACCTGTCAACATGAAAAATGCCTACCTGGTACATTCCAGCTCTTCGGGCCATGTGATTCCAAAAGTGTCCATCAACTGCTTACAGTCAGAATACACTTTCTCACAGAGACTCCGACAAGGGTGAATCACGTGAACTTGCTCCAGGCAGGCAGGGACAAAGGCTTTGCACAGAAATGTGTGGACGTCTGGTGAACAGTGAAGATTCATAAGCGTAAGAAAAGGCTACGGGGAATAAAAAGGCTGTGGTTAGTAATTTTAAAAAGATAATTCAATGCATCAACATTAACTTTCATCACTATAGCTCACAGCTGTTCTCCTGTAGGTTTGAAAAGATACTAGAAAATAGTGCTTGTTCAGTAGTTGTGAAAGAGCAAAACCTGGTGGCCCTGAGCAGCGAGAAGCCCCATTAGCACTTCCAGCCCAGCCCCTGCCCTGGGATCTTGGCCAATCTGTAACTATTCAAACCTGTTTTCCCCTGTTTGACAATATTAGAAATCTGAAAGGTATTATGAAAGCCCAAAAGTTTTAAAATATAGGGTAAAACATTAAGTTCCTATATTCACCAGTCAGCTTCTAACAAGCCCTGAGACTTTTAAAGGTGTGTCCGTCCCCGTAGTTCCTGTTAAATCACATTTTCAGTCCTGGGTGGTGTGTTGCACTCATCATCTTCTCTCATGCTAGAGAGGTTTGGGTGTTTTTTTTGATTAATGAGGTCCAAATATCATTATTCCTCATTTCTGAGACATTGCATTTCAAAACTTCAACATGACTGAGAATTTCTCTACCTGTATTACGGAGCACCAGGCAGTGAATAACTGATGACTGCTCTCACTAGAGAATTCATAGAATGAAACTTAATGCGACTTCCCCCCCCACCCAGCAATTCATTCAATCCATTATTTACCATCAGACAGGCTTTTAATGAAAAAAACTTCAACCTTCCTTCTCTACACTTTATCAACTTTATCGTTAGGGAAATTTATTTTAACCAAAATACCACCGTGCACACAAACTTCAAACAAGCCAGAAGCTGTTGGTCATTCGTGCAAGTGCTGTGTCGTTGTAAGGCACGCGTGCTCCTGTACTTCTGAGCAGGCCAAGAGAAGGGAGCGGAGGTGCAGGGGAGCTGTCTAAGGAGACCCTCGCCTTAGCGACCACGGGCAGAAGCAAAACTGAAGACGACAACCATGTGCTGGTGACCTCTTGGTGACTACAGGCGGATACTAGATGACAGATCAGCGAGGGCTACGTGGTGCCGGCATCACCCATTCTTTTTACACAGGCTTTTTGATGAAATGCTTCTTTTATTTCAGGAAAAAAGAATCTCCGTATCACACACACAATCAAATTCATGCATAATAAAGGCTGAAACAGCATTAAACACACTTTGGAATGTGCTGATAAATAGAAACACTGCCCAAGGTTTCTGAAGAAGGCAGAATTTTTAGTACGATTTTTACTTAGGAAGAATTTTATTTAATTCTTTGCCACTAATAGCTATATGTCTCAAACATTCAACTAATGACTGGTAAAGGAAGGATTAACTTCTGAGCCCAGAATAGCATCCTTACCTTCGTCAGTTTTTAAGTATCCCAAATATATACATATATATGTATATACATATACACAAATACATATGTATATATATACATATACACAATATATATGTGTATACACCCATACCCCAAAAGCAAGTCTTACTGCTGAGCACGCAGTTTAAAAGGAAAGACATTGATTTATCAATTTTCCCCTTCGAAATGAAACATCTACAAATCCTCAAGGAACCTCAATAATAAACATGGGAATGTGTGGGGAGAGGGGAAAGGGAGAAGATAAGGCAGAGCAATAACAGAAAAATGCTTTGTGAAAAACTAGAAGAATGTTGGCACCATCCTTCAGAGCACTCTGGCTGCGTGCTGCGCCTGCAGATGCCATCAGAGCAGGCGCACGGAAGTCTGACCCCCTCTCTGGATGTCTGCTCTGCAGCCGCCTTCCCAGGAACCCCAGACTCAAGTGTTCTACGACAAGGAGAGAAGTACAGCTCTGCTATAATGTGCTCCACTTCCATGACTCGGGTTATTTCCTAAATGCTACGCAGCTTCAGATGAAGAAAATAGTCAGGAGTTAGTACTGAATTAAATGAATTAAAAATGAATTAAATTTCCTTCGCACCATTATGATGCTTGTTTTCTTTTCAATTAAATTTTATTTGCTCCAATGTTTAATTTATGTTAGTTCTGTTCTTCCTGGCACTTAGGATAAAATAAAGATAATAGCCTGGGTAGTCATATACATCTCCTATAGAAATTGAGTTTACTTTTGAAATTAAGTCCTGTAGAAATTGCCTTGATTGTTACGAATCCTTGCTTTCTATCACCCACAGTTCATCTAGTTGACAAAAATAAAATTAGTTTTCTACAGCAAGTTTTGAGGTGCCAGTCAAGAACTTTTACAGACTTAGGTAAAACAGCAGTGTTCTCGCCATAAAGTAAGAATTTAATAAAAGATAATATTGTTATCTATGAAACCAACTTTATCTAAAGATGTATTATACTAGCTATTTTGACTTGCAACTAACAATTTTTAAATAGCATTTTCCAACATAGCTGATAAGGCTACATACATATCATGTTTGCTCCCTTGATACAGAAAATTAGCATAACGAAAGCCACATCTCATGAAGAAAGTCAGGACATAAACCCAACCTTTATTATTCTAACAGTATTTCTGTGATATGAAAATATTTAAAGCTAAAATAATCACAAGAATCAGTATACACAATAATACTGTATATTCGAGGTAAATAATGACAAGTGAAAATTAAATCTTTGCACGAGTTTTATTATAGCATGATGCCATTGGCTAAATACTTCCGTTTAAAGAACATACTTTATTTAAACGCAAGCTACCTTAACAGGTAAATGCAAAATTTTATGAAAAAAGCTCTGCTCAGCCTGTAATGTAATCAGAGTAGAAATCCAAGGACTTGGCTGCCAAGAGTAATTTCAGCTTGCTAAAAAATACTTACCTTTGACACCTGAAAGCATGAACACAAGAGCAGAAAGTTTAATGTTCTGAAAACATAAGCAGACTTTCTGACTCGGACCAAATATGTTGAGGTTGTAGGGAGGTGGGGGTGGGTCTCGTCTCCCAAGTAACAAGCAATAGGGCAAGAGGAAACGGCCTCAAGTTGCGTCAGGGGAGGTTTAGATTGGATCTTAGGAAAAATTCCTTCACCGAAAGGGTTATCAAGCGTTGGAACAGGCTGTCCACGGCAGTGGTGGAATCACCGTCCCTGAAGGTATTTAAAAGCCGGGTAGACGTGGTGCTTAGGGACATGGTTCAGTGGTGGTTTTGGCAGTGTTAGGTTGATGGTTGGACTCAATGATCTCAAAGGTCTCTTCCAACCTGGGTGATTCTGTGCATTTAGCTGGCCACCCCATTCTCACCACAGCTGCTTGCGAGGGGGCTCCAGTAAGACAAGCTGACACCCCTCACGGTTTTCTACAATCAACGGTTTAGGAAACCAGCTGCAGGTTGTAACACCACCACTACGTTGAAAAGACACCAACAGACCTCCTTTCTTCCTAGAACACATCTAATCCCTTTTCCAACCATTTATGCTTATAATCTTTGCAAAATAGTACAGCGGTAAGTTATATTGCATAATTTAATCAGGCACTGCTGAGAAAATACTGCATTTTATTTGTTTATTGTAACTCCTGGTTTTACAACCTAGTTTGTGTTTTGACAGTTAATAGATTAGTCTCTTGCCATCCTGCCATCTTTTACATATTTATGAATATATTAGCATAATAATGTTTTACATTTTGATTTCTACTCCTTTCATAACTTTGCCTTCTATTTGTCTTGACTACATTTGAACACTGACCTCACATTTCCACAGAACTATCCACAGTGATGACAAAGATTCTTTTCCAAGTGACAGTAACTAATACAATACTGTGCACATCTAATTGTATGATTAGTGGGGGGTTATTTTTTTCTATACTCATTACTCTGCATCTACCATCCCTAAATCTCACCTACCATTTTATTTTCCAATTGCATCTATCACCAGATCTTTCTGTAGTTCTTTAGTCAATTTTTCTTCTTAGCAAATTCACTATCCATCCCTCTTCCAGGTCATTTATTAGTTGCGTGTGGGAGGTTTCAGTACAGATGACTAGGAGGAACCACTCTAGTTATATCTTTGCTATAGGACCTATCAAAACAATCAGTTAATGATTTAATACCCTACTTTGTGACAAAACAATTTATTCCTACTTTTCTTTTTGTTCTTTCAGTAGGCATCGGGAAAGCAAGTTCCTGCTGGGTTACCAGCATATGTTCTTTAAAACACATACATTATGACCATGTCAAAGCGTTTTTGAAAATTGAAGTATAATATGCAGACTGAATCACCTCTTTCAACAGAGTTATTGAGTCAATAAAAAAGAAACTTCAATAGATTTTACAGGCCATTATTTCTCTCAACCAAAAAAATCCATAAAATGTTAAAACTTTGCCTTAAGCACATACAAGCTTGGAAAAATAGAGATTTATTTTCAGAAACTGCCTACTTTTACTGTTTAAGAACAGCAAAAAGGTCATGAATTGCGCCTGTAACTCTGTTAGCAATTACGTATCTTTAAATGTGGGCTTCACTTCTAGCTAGCCAATTTGGAAATGTTTAATTACAGAAAATAATAGGTCTGCATTTCCTGACAGACCATAAAAGCAAAATCTCATCAAACCCAAAGTATGCACTCCTTCTGATGGATAGTGTGTAAGCAGAAAGTGTAAAACAGAGGTCATAAGCCCACTGAGAGTATGAATTGGTTGCTTCAGGGCTGTGTTACCTGGATCACGGGTGTCCCAATCACCAGCCATTTTTTACCCAAGTGGCTGGGTAACCTGCACACACGCACGTGTTGATGTCTTGAGCATCCAAGTCCTAGATTAAACCCACAGATTCACCCAGCCAGTCAATCTAGACCTAGTACCATGTTCCTCTCCTCTTCAGCAAGGTCAGGATGCACAGGTGGCACAACCACACGAAGAGGCTCCGGGCATATTTAGCATTAGCAACCATTGCCTCTCACATGAAGGACAGAGATAAAAATCTGCAGATTTGGTGATGGCAGTGATTAAAAATAAGAGTGAAACCAAGCTCTTTTAAAACCAAGCATGGAGCCTCACAAAGGCAATACAAGTTCTAAAATACAAATTGTCATCTTCATGCCAATGGGGAAAAAACCCAACAGTAAACATGAGGCAATCTAGAGGACACTAACAATCTACAAAAAAAAAGTCTCCAACAAACTAATCACAAGTGTAAAGCCAAAGATGACGTAGTCTGTAACAACAGGAGAAGCGCTGCCTCAAGCAACAGCGGTGAAGAACTGAGGGCTGCGAAATGCAAACTTGCCACTGCGTTGCCAGTGCAGAGTGTGAGAGGGGCATGTGCCCTGTCCAGAAACCTCCCAGTGCAAACCAGTCCGAACTGAGCCCCGTGAAGCATACACGGACCCACTGTGGACAGTGAATACAGTTAAATAATCATCACTAGCCAGTGAGAAGAACATGCTCTGCACTAAACAAAACACCCTACTTAGTAAATCCTAGATTCTTTACAAAGCATGTCTATGTTATATTTTACCCAGAGGCAAAAAGCCAAGCCATCTCAGATATCCAGTTATGGTGTGGTCCTACAAAAAAATAACACAACTGAGATGAGCGAAAACAAATGGTGCAGAGTACAGAACAAATGGCCAGGTGCAAACATGCTTTTAAACATACTTTGCCAACAAGTAAATTGCGACCTAGAAGTGAATGCTCAGCATGCTTCTCTGTTTTGTGCTTTAGCAGGCTTACAAGTGCAATACACAAGAGAAACAAGCTCATTACTCCAGGCAGACAGTGCAGACACTCTGTCCTACCTCATTTCAGTTTTATCCTAGAGAATAGTATTACCAGAGACGATCAGATGTCTCCAGGGTTGGGATGTATGATAACTACTAACGTATGTCAAAACAAGTAAGTGAAAATGTTCTCCTGTACTCTGCTGATTAATGTCACAGAAATATTTAAATAATATAGAAAACAGTGGATCAAAATATCATGGTCTTTGTTACAATCAGCTATGGTAAGCTTTGATTGTAAGAGACAGGAAATATCTTGAATTACTAAGATATACAGAGGATCAGAGCCTTTGTACAGCCATTGGAGCCAGTTAAAGGCAGTAACAAACTACTCTCCAAGTTAAAATATTTAACTTAGTTAACCTAGTTAACATTGAAGTTAAGTAAGTTAATCAATGAGACACACCAGCCGTCTCACTGTTAAGTGAGGTTCCCCTTTTCGTGATTTGATACTAATCTCATGACCTAAAGCAACAACTTTACAACCTTGTCACTTACATAACTGTGTTTCAATTGTGGAAGCAAACATGGGCTATTGCTTAAATCTCCATTTCTACAATCATACCACACTCTGTACCCCAGATTCCTACCTATATTAAAGACACACATTGTTATTCATGAAACTGTTTACCTGCTGTACAGGAAATAACACCTCACCTTAATGATTAATAAATAATGATTAATAATTTACAGCACCAGACTCAAACACAAATACCGTCCAGTAAGTGTCATTATAGAATTGAAGTACAAGGTCAAAACCTAAACACAATATACTTTACATACACACTTTCATATGTGATACGTAGGAAATACGGACACTGTCAGCCATGGTGTATATAAATGGTCCCAAAAGAAGAGGCAGTAATTACTCTTTATACTCACAGAGCTACACCAACAATTAATCTTCATGGTATCTGTAGCCACTATTATAATGATAATCTGTTTCAATTAAAAACAGTGAAACAAGTATGGCACGGTTGATTTAATCCTACACTTTGTTTCAGCAGAGCTATTCTCAACTGGATGCGAACGAGATTAGCATCGTGCCCAGAGAGATCAATGCCTTCATACAATTCCCAGATGGGCTGGTGAGGGTGGTAATTTGCTCATGGCCACAGTGAATCAGCTGGCAACAAACTCTGACTCCTAATTCATGCACAATTAATTAAGTAACGATAAATAAGTGTCCTAACACATCAAGCTAAATGAAGGATGAATTTTTCAGGTTTGATTAGATTCAAAGCAGTGTCGAGAAAAGACTAGGTTCTTCCAACTGTATGCTATATTGATGGATCTAGATCAAAGGCAAGTTAAAGGCACTTTTAAGTTGGTATGTAAGGATTTAGAAACTCAGGAGGCTAAGGCAGTTTAAGTGTCAGTATCTGGTTGCTACACGTCTGCTAGAAGTTGCTACTTCAACAGCAGAGCTGTAAAACAGAAATGTGGGTGCAACTTATGAACATTACTGCAGCGTCAACCACCCTTTAAACTACCAACGAAGATGGTATGAACTAATATGCTATTGATTTAGGGGGCCCCCCCGAACCCTCCATGTCACTACCTGAGCTGTGGCTAACAATCGACTATTGCTGCCAGCAGCAAGTATCAGTAATACTCTATATTTTCTAACCTGTCAAAATTCTACAGGTAACTCCTCTAAGACAAAAGTTTTTCAGGACTAAAATTCACTGATGGGACTAAAATATTTTAGATACTAATATATATAAAAATTTAATATGTATCATTATTGCATGCTAATTTGGCAGAGGTAATAGAAAACCATTGAAAGTACATGAATTTCACTTACTAAAATAAGCTGCTTTTAAACAAAGCAGCATTACTTTCTATAGCTTTCGAAACAGAATTAAGACAAATACAAACATGTCTAATTTAAAATCTCAAAGATTTTAAAAATGTAATCTGTCTAATGTTTAGAGATAAGAATGAAATCTTTTGTCAAATTAGAAATCAGGTTACCCCAGTAGTTCAAAAGACACAAATAGTTTAAGTTTCCTACTCAAGGATAAAGTAGAGTTTAAGGAGATGGAGGGGGGGAGGAGGGCAAAAAAGAAAAATGTAGTAAAAAAGCAAGCGGACCAAACAATGCTGTTCTGCAACGGAAGCTGTTTGCAAAGATATGAGCTTTCATCTTTGTCCTTCAGCTGGGCAGCAAAGACAATGCATACACTTGGACTTTCAAAGGCAACAAGTTATTTGAGGGCTCTGAGCAAAGCGTGGGGACAGCTTAACTCACCAGAGTAGACAGGAACTGCTCCCAGCAGCCTGCTCCTCCACCAGCCATCCAGGTGTGGGAGCTGCCCACCGGGCAGCAGCTGAAGCACCATAATTTAGACGGCGCAGTCAGAAGGCAGCTCATCTTAAAAAGGCTGCGCTGTGAACCCCAGTGGCTCAGGGACTGGCTGGCCAGCAGTCAGGTGTCCCTGCAGCACAGACCCCCGGGGGCCAGACCTTGTCACCCACCTCAAGCTGAACCAGCCAGGCCTCAGTTCAACTGCTCCATGAGCTCAATCACTCATCATCTGAACACGTTTGCAATAAAATCATGAGTTTATTTGCAAACTCTTCACCATCGTTCATCCCTACACCTATATATGCAATACACTTTAATACATAGACTCAGTTGTGAACCTTCACACTAGTTGTTCAACGTTGATGGCACTACTAATGAGAAATCCAGCCAGGATAAGGACAAGGCACACGGGGGAAGGCTGTCGGAGGTCAGCAGAGTANAAACAAAACTCCCCAAACCACTCTACCACCACAACCGGGGACTAAACTCGCCAATGCCAGTACACACAGACACATACA
Source organism: Chionis minor (assembly GCA_013398295.1). Taxonomy (NCBI): domain Eukaryota; kingdom Metazoa; phylum Chordata; class Aves; order Charadriiformes; family Chionidae; genus Chionis; species Chionis minor. The sequence continues at coordinate 202,741 of VZSF01015611.1, read as the reverse complement.
CACAAAGATAAAGCAGGTTATCCTGTGTTTTTTCTTCTATGGGCTCTGGACTGTTTTGCATTAACCAGCAACTACAGAATTTCTTTCTGTAGTAAAACAACTTAGTTTCACATTTTCCCTTTAAGTATTTAAGTACAAAATAAAAATACATATATTCCTATATTTCTTAACTATAACAAAGGTCAGAAGCACTATAAACAAGAATATTGTATCTCACTAAGAAGTAATTCTGAAACTAACTAAAGTACAAGTATTCCAATACTTTCCAAAATGGCTTATTAGCAAAATTCACTGCATTTTGTGGTTCTAACCTAAATTATATCTTGACCTAAATTATAGATATTCCAGCCTCTGCAATTTACAGCCCAAAACAAACATGAGAGAGTTTCCCCAAGCATGACAGAACTGAACTATTTATGCAAAGCTTTCAATTATGTATGGTTTTATCTCCATGTATACTATACAAAGCATAAAAGACAGATAAATACAAGTTAACTGAAGGAAAGTATACTGCAAGCCCTCAAACATTTAAAGTCTAGACAGAGCTTCATTACATCTGGACTGCGGTAGCAGAAGTATCTCAAAATAATCTTAAATTTTTCATGTGTTTGTGATGTATTACAGCAGTAAATGGATTTATTACTGAACTTTTTGCGTAGAATACAATTTAGAAGATTACCAGTAATACTGTTGGTAGACTGCCTGTTATGTACAGAAAAACTCCTTGTTTGAAGGGAATCCCAGAAGTTATTGCTCTCATTCCAAAAACATCAGACCACATTCGTGTTTTCCCCTGTCTTTGAGTGTGGAGATGCACTTGGGCAGAACAGCACCACCCAAGTTACCAGAGTAGTAACGCTGCACCATGCTTTCTTCCTCACCTACTTCACACGCAAACTAAATCAGGACAATCTCAGTCACGAAAGGATTGACCTTCTCAAGCAACCTTTTGTCAGTCTTCTGCAACATCAACTAAAACAATCAAGAGCCAGATCCACAGAGGGGACTGGCTATTGAAACAGAAACTTGTGATGCCCAACTTCCAGGTACTTCACAAAGTCTTCAGATCAGTTTCCCTATCCAATGTCCACACAGAGAGGCACTCAAGAATGACATTCATAGGATTCAGGAAGCAGAGAGAGACAGCCACAAGAAAGTGCCCAAGGGGAGCAGGAATCAAATCATATGTATCTCTAGAAGTTAGGCAGCTAACACCAAGCTCCAAGACAAAGTTTATGCAACAGACTGCTTCTCAGACTGCTCAGGGACCCATGTACTAACACCTCCTTTGCCAGTTTATAAAATAAAAATTTAAGCAGTCTTAAATTTAAAAAAAAAACCAAACAACAAACCGAAGAAGAGAGCTTAACTGGTATGCTCCTGGGAGAGAAAGTAGGGATAGTGTTCCACTGAGTATTTAAGTATTTTAAATAAGGTGATTACAAGAGAAAAGCAAGAGACATTTCTGTGCCAGAAAGCTATACAATCTGCAGTTAGAGATTTACTTGTCACTGCCAGCTCAGCCCCGAAGGGCCAACTAGTCCTCTTCCCCACAAGATACTCAATTCCTTGTTTCTAACCCCAAGCCACACTAATACTAGTAGAACACCAGAGCATTTGATGCCCTTTACTATCGCAGAGTTACCAGGATGGCAAGAAAGCCAGTTCCGTGGATGCAGAGGCATCTGAGCCAGCTCTGCACAGACCAGCACCAGCCTGTATTAATTAGCACTGCCTGTATTAGCCAGTGTTTCCTTACCATTAGCACACAGCACAGCGCTCTCTTGGTTTGCCACAGTGCCTTCCCCCCCCCATTATCTTCCCTATTTCTCCTGTTCCAAAAAACTCAAGGCCACCTTTTCTTCTGCCCTTTCTTCTTATGGTGTGTAAGCCACATTAACCTTCAGCATACAGCATTTTGTTTGTAGCCCTAAACATACTCCCCAGAGAGATTCCCCCATCCAGATGGATTCTTCAGCTTTGCTTAAAATGTTGCATCTTGAACCTTTCTAGCAAGAGCATTAGCTCATGTGAAGACGTACAGAGCTGGGATGTGCAGTCTTGGTAATTGGGTATTGCCAGGCCATCGTGAGGCTGGATGGGTACAGCCCCTCTCTGAAAAGCTGCCTTTGATTTCCAAATGCAGGATAAATGTGTGGAGAGTTTGGCCACTAAGTGCTCTGTGACAGGAGTTAGTAGGACCGTCTGGTTGTGCAGGCGCTCAAGGGAATACAGCATGGGCCAAACTGGGAAGGATGTGGTTATCCTCTGAAAGAACTTGAACTACCAGAAGTTTAAGCACAGGAAAGATGGATGATCCGCACACACCCCACCCCCCCACCCCGCCCCAGAAGCTCTTTTCTATCTCACTACAGGGATAGAAAGGAGCAGATATCTTTGGTAAGAGGACATCCTTTCTGTCCTGCAAAGACATTGAGGACTGCCCCCTATGCCTCTATAGCACAGCAAGTTTCTCTCCCCTTGTTTACAACAGCTGCTTACACAGCTCTTGCACACGTCCCCTCCTTCTAATAGCTAGGCAGAAAGCAAGTCTCCACTTATCTCCACTACGTAACTCAGGAGATGAGGGCAGGCATACGCATCTTTTCCTGTGGCAAACAAATTACTATGATGCAGCAGTCACAGATGCACACAATACACAGAAAAGGTCCAAAAAGGCAACAGGAGAGAAAGTAACCACGTTTGCCCCAAAGGGCTGGCAAATGAGCAGCAAACACAGTGAAAGAGAGAAAAAGGTGGCAAGCTTTGTGGTACAGACACTCCTTCCCTCCCCTTTGGAATGGGGTAGAAAACTAAAGAGATGACACAACTGTAGTTTTAGAAATTGTCACATTTAATCATTGTGTTGTCACACTGAAAAAGAAAGCATCGACATTTGACCACATTCCCCTACCCCACACACTCCTTTCCCGGATCATTTACTTTTTGTGGTCTTTATCAACATCCTGCAGCCAAGTTGTCATCCTGAACATCACATCCATCTTGCAAGTGGAAAACTAAACTCACATTTCACCTCCACCTGCATGCAATAAGGGCCTGGGCTCAGCACTGTGGACAAACAGCATCTCTCTCAGTTGCAGGAAGGCACCTAAACACCACAAAGCCCTCTGCAGAAAGAAGACACCAGAATCCTCTTCCATTTTTAGGCCAGATTTGCTGAAAACATAAGCATCATCAGCCTTGCAAAGATGTCCACAAATGTACCTTGGTGCTTCACCAAGGTCTGCAAGACAATCAAGTTGCTGTCGCCAGAGCTGCCACGGGCCAATGTGCTGGATGTGAGTTGCTAAGGAGACGCTTGATCCCACACAGTTTGACAACTCATGGACAGCGAAGGGAAAACAGTGTGGGCCACCTGCGCGCAGTGGTACACAGTGTTGTCTACTTTTCCACTATTCAAAGGAAAATAATGTGAAGAATAATGTTTGAAATCGTGGTCACCACATCACCCTTAGCAGACTTGTCCTCCCTAATCTGATTTGCTACTGACCAGGGGAAGTTCACAAGGTTCCACAGGGCAACAACCACTTCCTTAAAAACATGGAGATGATCTTCGAATGGAATGTGGTGATGGTGAAGTGTAAGGACAAACAGCAGCTTCAAATACAGCTTTCTACATCTGAAAGCTTTGTACCCACTGCTAGCTTTCCCCAACTCCAAGGCTGGTGTGTTCCCATGAGTCTAGGCTCAGCTCCCAAGCCCTAACCTCCTCCTATCAATGAAGGTAAAGCAGCTCCAAACTCAGTAGATCTGTCCCTGTTTTCCTTCCCTATATACAACTTTATGAAAGCTTCCATGACTCCATTAATTCACAGATGTCCTCCTGGATTAGGCTACAGCCACAGGACAAAGCCCATCACTCTACACCTATGGTGCCTTGGTTTAGCCACTGACCACACTTCGTGTACGAGTGTGGAGAAGAGGGGGTGTGAGGCACAGGCTGCACAATGAGACTCAGAAACCACCTTGACACACAGACACTAGAAAGGGCACTGGAAGGGACAGCAATCTGCAGAAGACAAACAACAGGGCACCATGGTATTTCCCAGGAAGGTCTGCTCTTGGGAAAGATCTGGAAGACAGCCTTCTATAGGCCAATTTCAGACTTCAAGCACAAGTAGGCCTGGCCTAAAGCTAGTCCAGAGTAAAACCCCTAGGTCTTCTGCAGTGAACAGGTAAGAAGTGTGCTAACAACTTCACCTGGTGATCCACTCCTGTAACACCAAATCACTTGCTAGTGTAGGCACAGCCTCTGAACATGGATAAAGATGAGGCTTTGGGAATCACACTGTCAGTACCATCTCAATGAACCCCAGTTACTGTAGGGTAAATACCCTCTCTTTGTCAAGCACGCATTACTTTGGACCCTCATCCATTCTAAGCAGCATCCTTTCAGAACATGGAGCAAGGCAGTACTATGCACATTATCAAGTGGACAAGGAATGCTGTTCACACAAAGCAGCATTAGATTTAGCAGATGACTGATACACTTAAAGTCAGACATTCAGCTGTGTGGCTCCAGACAACTTGCACAAGCTGATCACGCTTGATGAAGGGCCTCTATACTACAGGTAACAATCACTTTTTTAGTGGATGTAGTTTAGTGTGCCCATAGGAATCAGCACAGATGGTTTACGAATGTGTTGCTGTAAGAACCACTCTAAGAACTAGTGATGACTTACATTTCTCTGGAAGACCCAAGAGCAACAGAGCACAAAAAAACAAGACTAGACTTCCCAAATTTTTATGCTATTGCACAGAATGAAACAAATGTGTACAATTCATATGTTTTTTGACTCTGCAGCCAAAGTTTTTCTACAAACAACATGGGGACGCTCAAGCCAGAATTATTCACATCCAACTATTCTATATAGAGACTTACCTAGCACAGAAATCAGTCACAGTTTTGTATTTCCCTTGATCCACATGAAGTGTCTACGGAAAAAAATACTTTGGCATTTGCCAACTTTCATTTAACAAGCAGCAATTTAGCTGTTTCACCATCGAAACCTTTTGTGACCACCACTTTGTTCTAATAAGCTAGAAAAGTAACCTTACTTTGTACAAAGTAACATATAATGTATAGCATGCTACATTTACCACTTTTTACACAAGTGATAGGTGGTAAAGAAAGAGCAAAAATGTTACAAGCAAAATATGAATTAAAGAGCCCTTTGTGCTTGTTCCATTGTCAACGTCCACATCTCTACACCCTTTCTCCAACTGAGGCTCTGAGGCAACACCAGGGACAAAATGTAACTCCAGGCAGACAGAGAATACTGATTGCTTTCCTAACTCAAGCTGAGCTAGCAAAATTCTAAGAGCAGGGATTCAAGCTTTAAGTACCAGTGGTTCACATATCAAGCACTGCTCACATGGGCTAAGAGGGAGAGGCTGGATGCCTGTCTGTAGAGGTTTCAGTAAATTCACACCCGTGCTACTTTGCAGAACAACCCAGTAACAACCTTCTACACAAAACAGCACTCACTTCCCCAACACTCCCAACTTACAGAACGTGGGCAGCTTCCTCCTCCCTGCGTGTATACAGAGACATACATACATATACTGATTTAAGCTTGCCAGATACCTGGTTTCCAGTTTTTGGAAGTATCTTCATATTGAATTAATTATAAATTTATATTCACTGAAAGCACATTAAGTGATTACATTAAAAATTCTAACCTGCAGAGCTTCAGTATTAAGCTTTTGAAGGTACTTCTTAATCCACTTCAGACTGCATTTGTTAGTTTAAACTGCCCCTAGTTCTCATACAACTTCTCCTACGGCTGCAGCCAGCTGCACTGAACACACAGACACATGCACATTCTAGCACCTGGTCACGAACTCAGAACTGAATGGAAAACTCACCACTGAATCATTTTTCCAGTCTCTGTGGTACTTTATTGTTCTCTGTGGGACACTTTCCAGTGTTTTGTATAGTCTGCTTTAAAAACTCACTAGAAGCCTTTTGTCTTTGTACTTCTACAGACCTGTAGATCCTACCCAGGTCAGGAAGTCTTAAGGGCACGTCTACGGTAGACACATTCCAGAAGTCAAGCAGAACAGATTAAGAGATATGAACAAAGAGTTACAACACGGTAATATTCTCTGCCTTGCTGGAACAATACCTTCATAATAGTAAGGCACTGTGTTTACAAACTATTCCAGGATAGTTAAAGTAGGAATTACTTTGGAATTCCAAGTGACTCGGTGTCGAGGATGACCACGAGGGGGAGTTACACCTATTTAAGTATAGCTGTAACGGCTACATCCATCCATTTTCCTCACTAGACAAACCCTAGATCTTCAGCCTCCCAGTCTGAGCTAGTAGTAACATGAGCAGTGTTACTGTTAAGCTGCTTTGCGATATGGATACTGTAAGCATCTGCAAATAATTAGATTCCACTGTCATCCACCTGTTCAGCTAATACACAAACCCCCAGAACTTCACACCACAGTCATTTGGTTTTACTTTAAAAAAAAAATAAATCAGCATTTGTTATATAAACAAAACTAAATATAAAGCAAAATTCAAGTAGCTTAAACTCAATACAAGTGGAAAGCTTAGAATAAAAAAAATTAAAAAAAAGGGGGGGGAATGGAAGGAGCAACTGGAAATGATGAATTTTCTATTGAAAAAAATAAGGTCCCAGAGGGACTATCACCAGTAGCCAGAACACCCATAACAGAGGCCATAAGACTGAGTTAGTCTTTTTTCCTGCTCTAATCAGTTCACTGTTCTGGTTTATGGCACATCATTTTGAAGAGCTGACACATGACGCAGAAATGCAAGACCACAAATCAGGTGGCGATACAGCTGTTTCCTGGAAGACAACCACCACCTGAGACAGTGGGTCCACATGATCCTCTCCTGAAGGATTATTATGAAAACACCAACCCAGAAACACCAATTTAACACCTTTCCAGAAAGCAGAGAAAGCATACAGAAGTCTTAGTGCTCCAGCAGATGGAAAGCACGGCTTTTCTTTCTGTGAGACACCCCACAGCAGAACACACCTGTAGAGCTTCAAATGTGGGACAAAGGAGAGTTAGCACTGTTTTGGAGAGTGAACTTCACCTTCAGGAGACTCTTGTCCGCTTACAATTCTTTGTTCTTTCTGGGAGTAAACACTCCAAATAAGTAATTTGGAAGTTTCCAGAGGGGATAGGAGCAGAAAACAGGACTAGCATCAAGGTAATTTCTGCACAAAATACTTCAATTTCTTGAAAAATTCTCCACCATGTTCTCCAGGATTGCATGATTAAACAGCTTGCTCAAAGTCAGTTAAGATAAAGTGAGGAAAATACTACAAACCGCAATCTCCAATCCAGCGTTTACATCCTAAAACCATGCCCAGTCTTGAGAACAGGCTGTGGGGAAGGGAGGGAGAAGAGAGAGATGGAATTAAAAAAAAAAAAAAAAAAGCCTTTAGGCATTCCTACAGAGGATCAAAAGAAACAAGTTTTAACCAACATACTATTAAAATTCATTCTATGGTATGAACGAAGTTTGGACTACCAATTACAGAAAAATTCAAGCTCTTAAAACCACAGAAGTCTCCTCCACCTCTCAACCTGCTGCCTCTTTATGGCTGTGAAGTGAAATTAAACTATATTCCAGAAGTCCAGGAGGACTTCCAGGAGGAAGCAGTTAGTGACCTGCTACGTCAACTGAATAGTCACAAGTCTATGGGGACAGATGGGATCCACCTGAGAGTGCTGAGGGAACTGGTGGAGGAGCTTGCCAAGACACTCTCCATCATTTATCAGCGGTCCTGGTCAATGGGGGAGGTCCCAGATGGCTGGAGGCTTGCCAGTGTGACACCCATCTACAAGAAGGGCCATAAGGAGGATCCGGGCAGCTACAGACCTGTCAGCCTGACCTCAGTGCCAGGAAAGGTTATGGAACAACTCATCCTGAGTGCACTCACATGGCAAGTGAAAGACAAGCAGGGGATCAGGCCCAGCCAACATAGATTCATGAAGGGCAGGTCCTGCCTGACCAACCTGAGCTCCTTTTATGACCGGGTGACCCGCCTGGTGGATAAGGGAAAGGCTGTGGATGTTGTCTGTTTGGACTTCAGTAAGGCCTTTGACACAGTCTCCCACAGCATCCTGCTAGAGAAGCTGGCAGCCCATGGCATTGACAGGTGTACTCTTCGCTGGGTTAAAAACTGGCTGGATGGCCGAGCCCAGAGAGTTGTGGTGAACGGTGCTAAATCCAGTTGGTGTCAGGTCTCAAGTGGCGTTCCTCAGGGCTCAGTTTTGGGGCCAGTCTTGTTTAATATTTTTATTGATGATCTGGATGAGGGGATTGAGTGCACCCTCAGTAAGTTTGCAGAGGACACCAAATTAAGTGGGAGTGTTGATCTGCTTGAGGGTAGGAAGGCTCTGCAGAGGGATCTGGATAGGCTGGATCGATGGGCTGAGGCCAGTGGGATGAGGTTTAACAAGGCCAAGTGTCGGGTCCTGCACTTTGGTCACAACAACCCCAGGCAGTGCTACAGGCTTGGGGAGGAGTGGCTGGAAACTGCCTGGCAGAAAAGGATCTGGGGGTCCTGGTGGACAGTCGGCTGAACACGAGCCAGCAGTGTGCTCAGGTGGCCAAGAAGGCCAATGGCATCTTGGCCTGTATCAAGAACAGGGAAGTGATTGTGCCCCTGTACTCAGCACTGGTGAGGCCGCAGCTTGAGTGCTGTGTTCAGTTTTGGGCACCGCAGTATCAGAGGGACATTGAGGTGCTGGAGCGTGTCCAGAGAAGGGCAACAAAGCTGGTGAGGGGTCTGGAGAACAAGTCTTCTGAGGAGCGGCTGAGAGAGTTGGGATTGTTTAGCCTGGAGAAGAGAAGGTTGAGGGGAGACCTTATCACTCTCTACAACTCCCTGAAAGGAGGTTATAGCGAGGTGGGGGTAAGTCTCTTCTCCCAAGTAAAAAGAGACAGGACAAGAGGAAATGGCCTCAAGTTGTGCCAGGGGAGGTTTAGGTTGGATATTAGGAAAAACTTCTTTACCGAACGGGTTATCAGGCATTGGAACAGGCTGCCCAGGGAGGTGGTAGAATCGCTGTCCCTGAAGGTATTTAAAAGATGGGTAGACGTGGTGCTGAGGGACACGGTTCAAGGGTGCTTTTGGCATAGGTTTATGGTTGGACTCGATGATCTTGAAGGTCTCTTCCAACCCAAGTGATTCTATGATTCCATAAGTCAATAGCTCCTCCTCCTCCGCTGTAACACCAAGTCCCCTGAAAAGCAGAACTCCTTGACAATCCTGAGAAGGTTCCTTGTTGCAGCCAACTGTGGACAAACTAACTGTACTGGTGCCGTTACTAAATACCATGTATAATCACACCAAAATGCCTAAGTGACATTGGTACGCACTGGTCTCCCTCCGAGAAAAGGCCCAGCAATGAACTGCCCTAAGCTTATGATATTAATTCCGATCTAACTGCCAGCAACAGATTCAACACAAGCTACATACAGAATGGGGGGAGGGGGAGGAGCTTCCTTACCCTTTCACCAGTAAAGCAGGTGTCTGAAAAATTCAGTTTGAGCAAACAGTCAATCAGCACTGTTGAATCACAAATAAAGGCGGACAGATCAGCACACACACACACACATTAAGTAGTTTAGAAATGTCTGCGCAACACTAGAGTGGTGAGGTATAACAAATTAACAGCCAGACAGTGGCAATGACAGGACACTAGGAAGCTAATGAAACAGGGTAGGGAAAACAAATTCTAATAGACACTGTCATCCCACACAGCCATCCAGTCAGCTGGCTGAGTACTGATCAACTACTGCAGTAGTCAGAGGTGGTTATAAGGGAGACAGGATGGAAAGAGAAAGAAAAAAGCCAAAACTTCTCACTACCGTTCAGTTTTTACGAAGCAGCTATATGAGAACAGGTAAGCCATGAACCCTTTCCAGAAGGAACTTCCTCCACGCAGAAGGCGTGCGCTACACACAAGTTACTGACACTTCAGAAAAGTCAGTCATGGCAAACTAATAAAAATGGCTCTGTGGTCTCTCTGTTGTAACAGCAGCATGACTGGGAGGCACGAATACTGACAAAAGCTGGCTCAACAGTTGTAGCTAGGGCACACCAAGGAAGAACCGGCAGCACACCTGATGAGATAAAGTGGCAGACAAAGTGGCAGACACTGTAGAAAGCATTCCTGACAAATGATGACTGGTAAAGGCACTGCACAGAGTTTACAACTGAAGCCTATAGCCTGCCTCCCAATTTAAAAGCCCCCAATTTATCCGAGATCTGCAGTCGAATTCAGTTGCTTGAATACAGGTGTCTTAACATTTGATACCAGAATTTCCCATACATCTACACTGGGCTGGCAAAGGTGATGGGAGACCAAAGCCTGCAGCCTTCCAGGCTGGCAGCTAGAGCCCAAACAGGGAATCCTGATATCCCAAACAACACTACAAAAGTGTTTTGGCAACTGAACCAAGCTCCTCCTCCAAGCTCAATAAAGAATATGCAAATAAGATTTTAGTAATAGTAGCCACCTTCAATACCACCTCTATCTTTTGGTTTAAACCAGAAGCTTCTTAATTTTCAATTCACTTCTGTTTCGCTCTCCGCACAGCACAAGACGGTAAACTTTTCAAGACCTGTGTTAAGATGTTCCCCCTCCTCTTACCACTGAAAAAGCCATTATTAAAACAGGTTTAAAACTTGTTTTACAAGCCTCTCACCCAGAGAGGCTCTCGCCCTTTAGAGCTATTGCTATCGGCAAAGCCTTTCCACAAGGTGGCATATTCTCAAGGGAGCCATATGTTACAGACAGTTCAGGTAAAAAAAAAACAACAAAACAAACCAGTTTGTTTTCAGTTAAAAAAAGGAAAAGAAAAAAAAAAGAAAAAAAAAAAAGAACGTTGCTATTTCAGTCAGAAGTTTCAGCATCCAGTCAGAAGACAACAGAATGCAAAAGCCATAATGGAGAATAGGGCTAAGAATAAGTCTAGGTACCTCTCCTCAGTAGATGTAAGCTAAGAGAGGAAAAAAGAGCAGCTTCTAAACATTATTTTTGCACTAGCTGAATTCAGGCAGGCCAGGATATCACACACTGTACCCCCAGAGAACTTAAAGAATTGCTCTGTATATCAGTGAGATAGCTGGACTACATGTGATCAGCTGTGCCAAAGAGCTCTGAATAGCCACATTGCTGTGCTACACCCATTCCTCTTCCACTTTAATCCATGGCCAGTGGGGAAGAGGAAGGTGTCAATAACTCCCTTACGCAGTGCTTATACAACCAAGCAGTTCTGCACTCCAAAAAGATTTAAAGAAACATCCAGTCACTAAACATTATCTGCCTTATCATTCAGTGCAAACCATTTCCCAGTGACAAAAACGGTTATTTCACAGTGTTTTTATTTCCATACTACAGTACGGGTGGGAGAACTTACCTCCATTTGGAGAGCAGCCGTGTCCTGATCGTAGTGTCCCATGATGTTTGGGAAAAAAGTCATGTTGTAAGGCATTCCTGAACATCTGGAAATAGTAATTGGCTCACACGTGAATAAGCTGTGCCCTCGCACCAGAGTCAGAAGCAAACTGCAGGTCGCAGAGAACACGAGTGCTCCCATTTTGCCCGGCTCGCCCACTTCAGCACATAGCTCGTTCAGCAGTTAGGCAGACCGGCTCTGCACAAGGCTAGAGACACACATCTTCCTCTGCTGGCTCCAGCGCACGGCAAGGAAGCGGACGGCACGGCAGGCGACCGCACTCCTCACTGCGGCTTGAGGCATTTCCCCATCCAGGCTGACGGCGATTTGACTGAATCCCTTCTTCCTCGAGCCAGTACGCTGCAGAAGCGGGAGAAGACCGGGCAGAGTAATTAGTAGAAACAACCCAACGGCGACCACCCGTCCCGAAGCCGAACTCGGCCTCCTCGCAAGCCGGCGGGAGGCAGGGACCGCACCGCACCCCCTCCCGTCCCGCTCCGCCGGGGCAGCGCCCGCGGCCGCCCCCGGCCCCCACACACCCCGCAGGGACCGCGGCGCGGCCCGTCCCGTCCCGGGGAGCGCCGCCTCGCCCACGGGGAGCGGAGCGTTTGGCCACCGCTCCCGCCCGGCCCCCGGAGCCACCGCTGCTCCCAACGCCCCG
>VZSF01015611.1:102051-141041 GCA_013398295.1 Chionis minor | reverse complement strand
GTTGCCCAGGGAAGCTGTGGAGGCCCCATCCCTGGAAGTGTTTAAGGCCAGGCTGGATGGGGCTTTGAGCAACCTGCTGTAGTGAGAGGTGTCCCTGCCCATGGCAGGGGGGTTGGAACTTGATGATCTTTAAGGTCCCTTCCAACTCTAACCATTCTATGATTCTATGATTTCATTTTTAAATGGAGAGGATTGCACTGCAATAATTTAAGCAGAACTATGGCTTACGGAAGTGTTAATCTATTTAGCTGTTCGAGACTAGGTGTTTTACCAGGAAATAAACACTGGCTCAGTGAGCCATTTCAAGCCAGCTGCAGAAGTTACTTGGTGAAATTCTGTGAGTATTGCTACACGTAACTCTCCTGTTGGGCTTATACACATTCATTCTCCGGTCTTCATCAAAAGAAATTTATAGTCATGATTGAACAGAACATAAATGTTATATAGAAGCTTGGCAGCTTTGAAAATCACCTTCTTATGAGAATTATCCTTATCTTCTGTTGCTACTTGGTTTTAAAAGGGAAGCAGGTTGTATTATCTATGTATAAAACCATCAGCCTGGGAAGAAATTTTCCCCCAATGACATTAGCTGTCTTCCACTTTGGGTCCCCTGCTAGTCTTCTCTCTTGGTTCATGAGATGAACTCTCCACACGAGAGGGTTTCCCTCAAGAGGGCACCAAGGACTGTAGGTTAAGATAAAATAATTATGATCTTCTTTCCGATCTTCTTTGATGCTGGCCTAGTGCGTGAGGAGAAACACAACAGATTTGTAGAGTCTGATCAGACCTGGACCTCAGGGCAGGGGAGAGGGGAAATGGTTATTTCTGGTATCAAAGATCCTCATGCAAAAACATGAGGAGTCCTGCTCAAAAGAAATCAATATGGCTGAGAGGGCAGGTCAGTGAAGACAATTCTGGCCCTGCTAAAGCAACATTTTTCTTTTCCCATCTTTCAGGAAGAAAAGAGTCAGAGGTTTATGCAAGATTGTATGCTGTTATCACCGTGCGCAAATAGTGTTCGCCTGTGAGAAATGATCCAGAAAAGGGAGGAGAACATAATGCGTGACCATGGTGCTAGTCACAATTGCAAAGGCTTCGAGGCCTATTTTTACACATGATGGTATGAGCACTTCGTGTCGGTCCGCCATATGGCCTTCTGTAAATGCAGTCTGGCTACAACCCTGTTATTGCTCGTCCCGTTGCAAATCAGAGGATGGGAGAAGCCTAATTTTAGACAAAATTGGTAAGTTTCTTCATCTGCATGGAGGAAGGAGAAAAACAAGGGTAAAGAAGAGAGGCCAGAGAACAAGAGCTGTCATCCAAGACAATATCTTATCTCAGCCATAATCGTGAAGTTACTCTGAACGCAGTGAGGAGGCAGAGACTAAGCAGACATTTTAGCAAAAAATCAGCCTTCTCCAGATGTCATCTAACTCAGGCAAAATCCGCCCATCCACGCCCGGAACATTCCCTGCATTTTGGATTTACCCAGCTGCGGTTTTCAGAAGGAGCTGTGCAACAAGACCCAACCGCTGCTGGAGAGCATTGCCTAGCTTGACCATTAAGTCTGTCCACAATATCATAGAATCATAGAATCACTTGGATTGGAAGAGACCTTCAAGATCATCGAGTCCAACCATAAACCTACAGTGCCAAAACCACCCCTAAACCATGTCCCTCAGCACCACGTCTACCTGTCTTTTAAATACCTCCAGGGATGGTGATTCCACCACTTTCCTGGGTAGCCTGTTCCAATGCTTGATAGCCCTTTCGGTAAAGAAGTTTTTCCTAATATCCAACCTAAAACTCCCATATCCAACCTAAAACTCCCAATCACTTCAGCACACAGATTATTTGCTCTCAGTTTCATTCCCTGGCAGCCCTTACTGTGAGCCACAGGTTCATTGTACAATCTTAGAGCAGCCTGCATCAGCTTGCCTCAGGGGATGGTAGACCCATGGCTCGGAGGGCATCGGTTTTATTGTTTGCATTCCTGATGGCTGAGACAAAGTCCTGAGCCCAAGTCTGCTGTCACTGGCCACAGCTGTATCACCGAGATGATACCAGCCCGTTCAACATTTGGCTGGGTTCACAACACAACAGGGTGGTAGCACCTTTGCTTTGTGCCTTGTGTGCAATTCATCTTAAAGATAGGAAGAAAACACACAAGCCCATACAGCTTTAAGAACAGTTTAAAAGCAACAGCAAAAAGAAAAATAAAATAAAGCTTCATCTCAAAGCGGCCCAGTATAACACTGCAAAACAGTGATTTGCAGAGAGCTCCGTGTAAGCACTGCAGCTTGAGACCGGAGGCTGGAGACATCGTAGTATGGAAACAAAGCGCTTGGGATTCAGTTAAAGATGAAGAGTTCAGTTAGAGATGAAGACATCTAACTCTATCTGTGGCCCATCATCCCCAGTGGGAATCTAGGAATAGCTGGGAGAGCAACTCAGCTGCCTGGCCAGATGGACTTCGAGTCAGGTGGATAAGCAAAGCACCTAGTACTGCGTGATCCAGAGAGGATCCAGAAGGATATAGACCTCCTGTTGGACCCATGTCTTACCTGCTGGTCCTACCAGGGAATCTCAGATGCCTTATGGTGTGTGCAATGGCACTGGACACCTCTGTTTACGCAGCTGTAACAACCTCTACACCTTGGCTTGTCTGTCGTGAGCACTTAGACACCCAGCTTACGTGTAGACAACGTGATTTTTGTCACCTAGAGCCGGATCTCACACCTCGTCTTGCTTGGTTAAGCTGCATTCTGTCTGCTAACTCTGTTCCTTCCATTCTTTCACAGGAGACGTAGAGATTCCTTTGCCATGTTATTCAAAAAGGTTGAATACTTAAAATTTATTGATCTGAGATATTATTATTTGCAAAGATTTATTTAAATCAAGATACAGTAGGGTATTATTAATTATGTGAAAAAAAATTAATATTAGCACTGTAAAAGCTGATCTGCTTTTAAAGACGGTTGTGAAATTCACATTTATCTTCTTTTAAAACTCAAACCACGGTTTGGGGATTATTTTTTTAATTGTTCTTAGGAAATAGTTCAAAAGAAATAATATCCTCACATAGTTATTTTAAACATAAGTGGATTTTGTATTATTGTTCAGGTTGGACTATTAAATTCCTTGGGATTAGTTGTGTGTGAGGCAATGAGTGATACAAAGGCCTGAATGAGGAACCTGAATTGTCTTCCAGCAAAGCAGAGCAACAGGAAAATTATAGGTTTGATTCAGTATTTTGAATGTAATTCTAGCCTGACTGAAACAAGTGGCAAGACTGTCATTAACTGAAATGGGGAGGGTATTTAACTCATTTATTTTCGCTTTTCTAGTTTTGAAGCTCTAAGCTGGGAAGTGCTTGTATATTTAAATAAGAAAGGTATTTTTATTATCACAATAGCTTTTCTCACCTAAATACAAAAGAATCCTTTTCTTTCTTTCCTAAGTAATATCTTTCCAGAAGGTGAGCTAAAGCATTTAATGAACCTAAAGCTTTTTTTAAAGAATTTAAAGCTTTTTTTAAAAGAATTTGAAGTTATTTGTAGACTCTACCTAAATAATTATTTTAGTATATTTTTCCATGAGAAAAAAATAGAAAATTATAAGAAACAGCTGCTTTACAGTACCAAACACATAAATTATTAGAGAAATGCCAAGATATGTACACCATAATCCATTCCAGTATCAGCAATGGTTTAATTATAATTTTTCCCCACAGTTTGGTCGCACTTGAAAACACTCAGAGCAATGGGTTTGAAATTGTCATTTGTACTACAAGTGACTCCTGCAGCAGTCAAACTGTTGAACACGATAGCAGTAACCACCTACGCAGCACCCAAAATAAATGCTGCATCAGACTACCTGTGTAGGGGTTGCAAGATGGCTTTAGCGCTGTCATCTCAGAGAAATGGTTCTGAAAGGTTTTGTTCTTCTTTCATTGGTCTGAAAAAATAAAGCATCACTTAGCTGACTTTGGACCACCTCATATCTTCAGAGAAGGTGTTGCTGATGTATCCAGTTTGCTAAGAGTCAATCAGACCTTTTTCTACCAAGGCTGAGCAAAGAAGCCTGTTCTAAGCCATGGCATTTCCACAAGCTGAGACGTCCAGGTCAAGACCAGAGTGAAAACTGGATCAAAAGCACCTTCACCTGGTAACAAAGATTTGCATAGAAACGCATTTACAAGCTGTTTTCTAAATTCTTATGAAACATTTGTGACTGTAAGGGGATCACTTATGAATCTGTGGAAACTAACCATTTTGGACAGTTTAAGAGAATTTATATTACACTATTTTGGTATTTGGGAAGAAACTTTCTAATTCTGTATCATTCTGCTGAAGTAAAACTGTGTTAAATTATGTTCTTCAGAGTTAGGTACCCCAGTTAAAAATGTGGCTGATTTACTGTTTAGCACAAAATTGTTCATCACTATTAATTTCGGATTTTGTTGCGAGCAGTAATTAAAATCTGATTTTTTATGGTTTCTCTGTAAGTGCAGCTACATGGATCAGCCTTATAATATTCTGCTGAAGTAATAGCTTCATTGGTGTGAATGCTAACACAGCCGCAATAACACCAGTAGAGCAATAGTGTCAGAACGAATCGTTTTCACATGTGGAAATAAACTCAGCAAGTGTTACGATGGCACGTTAAGGCAGACCCCACCACTTCACACCAGCGTAGCTGTGACAACATGCTCCCCCCCACCCCCAACCTGACCTTTATCTCCCATTGCTCTGCCCAAGCGATGACCACTCATGGTGGTCATAATGGGTGCATCTAGTTGTGATGGCAGCATCCGGGGCTCAAGATGGTTTCGGGGAGACAGATAACAACTCAGTAGCCAAGGGCTAACTTGAACAATGCGTTTACCTAACCACAATACCGGTACTGTGGTCAATATGCAAATATAAGTCAATCATCTTACCTCCATAAATAGCAGATGGCAGGNCAGTTAAAAATGTGGCTGATTTACTGTTTAGCACAAAATTGTTCATCACTATTAATTTCGGATTTTGTTGCGAGCAGTAATTAAAATCTGATTTTTTATGGTTTCTCTGTAAGTGCAGCTACATGGATCAGCCTTATAATATTCTGCTGAAGTAATAGCTTCATTGGTGTGAATGCTAACACAGCCGCAATAACACCAGTAGAGCAATAGTGTCAGAACGAATCGTTTTCACATGTGGAAATAAACTCAGCAAGTGTTACGATGGCACGTTAAGGCAGACCCCACCACTTCACACCAGCGTAGCTGTGACAACATGCTCCCCCCCACCCCCAACCTGACCTTTATCTCCCATTGCTCTGCCCAAGCGATGACCACTCATGGTGGTCATAATGGGTGCATCTAGTTGTGATGGCAGCATCCGGGGCTCAAGATGGTTTCGGGGAGACAGATAACAACTCAGTAGCCAAGGGCTAACTTGAACAATGCGTTTACCTAACCACAATACCGGTACTGTGGTCAATATGCAAATATAAGTCAATCATCTTACCTCCATAAATAGCAGATGGCAGGATCTCCCCTTGAGTAGGGGTGCCTCTCAAGGTCACTCCTCGAGGTTGAGAGGTTCCTTGCCTTAGCAGATCCTTGTTAAGTGGTTTATAGCGTGCTAAACTTTGAAATTCTTAGCTAAGTGATACAAAGGATTGATTGCACATACATAATCCTTTAGATATAAACCATTGGCCAAGTCTGGGACTAGAACTGGATCCAGCGGCACCCAGACTCCTCTGTGAGAAGGAGTTTAGAAAGCAAGGGGGTCCTTCCTAAACCTCATGACTCAACATGCAATGACCTGTGGCAGAGCAGTGCAACCAAGGTGATACAACCAAGAAGAACAAGACTGGGAAGCAAGCAGGGATAAGGCATTGCCCTTGGCTCCAGTGTGGAAAGCAGGTGCTGGCCAAGTGAGATTGTTCTGTGTATCCTAGATCAATATTTGTTCTTACAGTCGCTTTCTCCAACATGTTTATAGGCGAAGTTAAGTTGAAAACAGTTTTTCTGTTTTCTGTTAGCTGAAGCAGGTAACCATTACATGGGAAAACAGGTGGGTTTCGGCTGGACCTGTTGGCAGATCTGCCTTGGACTGACACTATTACTGACATGAGGTAGGGAACGGCAAAACAGACATACACAAGAATAAAGTAACTGTGCAACGATGCCCACAGTGTCTCTGTCCTCAGAGACCATGAATTTCTCCTGAAGAATCTGGAAAGAAAAGGCAAGTCTCTGCCAGGCTCTATTAGAAATTATCAGAATGCTGTATTTTGAATATTTAACTTAAAATCTAAGTTTGTTGTGGAAGAAAAACTAGAGGAATATTTTCACATGTCAGAAAGTTCCGAAATCTATTGAAAAAAGGTAAACATATTAAATGGCCTGCAACAATGTTTTATAGCCTTCAGCTGCAGGATCATGCTGTCTCTTCCCTGTGTTGCTGTGGGTGTGAAGCAGGGTTGTATATTGTAAAAGAAGATGGTACAGAAGGTTGAAACTTGCAGACTTTTGCTTTGTTGGAAAAAGAACATGATCCCTAATAAGCCCTTAATTTAATAGTAAAATCAACAGAAATAGTAAACAGTGTAGTCAAAGAATCCACTTTTAAAATTCTGAAATCCCATAGTGTACCTGAAATGAGAGATATACAATTTTAAGTAGCAAATCTGAATCCACCAGGATTCTGTTCCACTGTCAGGACACGTCAATCTCTTCAGGCTCTTCAGTGAGCGATTGAACACGCGTGCAGCACCATATGAATCTCTAGGGACTATGGGGGAGCAAAGCATAATAATTATAGACAATATTAAAAATTTCCATAGTATTATGAGACCATGTTATGAAATCATTACAAGATCACTTTAGCTCAAACCCAAATCATTCAGTAAAGGCTTTGCGAGTTTTACCCCGGCAGCTTTTTGAAAGTAGCTCGAGATCGCTCTCTAGAGGTGAAAAATAAAGTTTTCATTTGTGAAGCGTATGAAATCAAAAACACCCGTGTAAGAGCACACTCACAGACATACTGTAAGACTGGAGAGGTTCTTAACGAGACTTGTCGTGGTTTAACCCCAGCTGGCAACTAGGCACCATGCAGCCGCTCGCTCACTGCCCTCAGTCGGGACGGCGGAGAGAATCGGAAGAGTAAAAGTGAGAAAACTTGTGGGTTGAGGTAAAGACAGTTTACTAGGCAAGGCAAAAACCGCACATGCAAGCAAAGCAAAGCAAGGAATTCATTCCCTGCTTCCTATCAGCAGGCAGGTGTTCAGCCATCTCCAGGAGAGCAGGGCTCCATCACACGTAACGGCTACTCGGGAAGAAAACCGCCATCCCTCCGAACATCTCCCCTTCCTTCTTCTCCCCCGAGCTTTATAAACTAAGCGTGACACCACGTGGTATGGGGTATCCCTTTGGCCACCTGAGACCAGCTGTCCCAGCTGTGTCCCCTCCAAGCTTCTTGTGCACCCCCAGCCCACTCGCTGATAGGGACATCTGAGAAGCAGAAAAGGGCTTGGTGCTGTGCAAGCGCTGCTCAGCAAGAATGAAAACATCCCTGTATTATCTACACTGTTTTCAGCACAAATATAAAACATAGTCCCATACTAGCTACTATGAAGATTATTAACTCTATCCCAGACAAATCCAGCACTGCCTACATAGGAAAAAAGCTAAAACCACATTTTTTAGAAGAGTGATACTGGGGCCAATAATTTACACCACCTATTTAGTGAACAAGCCTATGACATGGTCCTTGTTCACACTTCTTTTTGTAACTCTGATGTAAAAGTGCAGCCATCTCTTCAAAGCTGGCGCTCCCAGCATCTACTTTTACTTCACTTCCCATATAGTTTTCCCATTGGCTCTGCCCAATGCAAGGCCCTCAAAAATTGTCCACACAGCCTTAGCTTCTCAGGTCCCACCAGAGCCACCATCTAGCCCCAAAGTCTCAGGGAAATATAACATTGCAATAACCTGCTTATGGACTCACATGAACCTCAGAAAAATCACATTCAATTCAATGAAGTTGCAGGAATTCAAATATTATACTTGTATCTCCCCTGACCCTACGAAATGTGAGCTTCTTGGTGATATACAAAACCCAGACCTCTGCAAGACAAAGTATTCGTGATTTCATAGACTCATAGAATGGTTTAGGTTGGAAGGGACCTTGCAGATCATCTAGTTCCAACCCCCCCGCCATGGGCAGGGGCACCTCCCACTAGACAAGGTTGCCCAAGGCCACATCCAGCCTGGCCTTAAACACCTCCAGGGATGGGGCCTCAACAACCTCTCTGGGCAACCTGTTCCAGTGCCTCCCCACCCTCAAAGGAAAAAATTTCTTCCTAATGTTTAATCTAAACTTACCCTCTTCCAGTTTAAAGCCATTCCCACTTGTCCTATCTCTTTGATTCTTGCAGTCAATGCTGTAGTACAGAAAGTGACAGAGTTCATTTGTTTGTACTGAAACAACATTACAAGATCCCAGGCAGGGATCCCATCCCCACAAAGTGAAGGGTGATACCATTTGCTATGACTCATCTCACGTATTGTGCTCCTAAACATATTTAAGTCAGTGCAAGATAAACTACACACTGTCTGCCTGGAGGCAAATGCTAAGCTGCTGGCAAATCTTAGTCTTTCACTCCAAGAATCTGGTCCTATTTGGGCAGGAGACAAAATGCTGCATTTGTTGACAGTAGGAACGGAGCAGAATTCAAACATCCCTTCTGCAGTGGGAATTCTGCCAAAAACCCCAAATTCGCATACAAAGGTTTTTGGGAAGAAGTTACCTTCTAAACACTTCTGCTCAGGAATCAGTCACTGCACTCAATGTTTTTCTACACCTAATAGTTCAGCAGAACATAGATGCATTTATCTCCCGGAAGGCTTTCAAAATCAGTAGTATCTTTATGAAAATTAAACTAATACAGAAGTTTAAAAGCTGAGTGTTTCAAAATGTTTTTACATTAAAAAAAAAAAGAAAAAAAAGAAACAAACCAAAGATCTCACATCTGCTGCTGGTCACCGTGGATTCCATGTTTAACAGCACCTTAAAGCAAAAGCAGCACCAGAAGCAAGTGCTTGAATATTGCAGGCGCACTCACCACCCTCTGCCCAAGTCTCACCATCATCTTATCAGTGTTTATGAATAACTGATGGGAGGGTGTAAAGAAGAGGCAGCTTGACTCTTCTCAGTGGTGCCCAATGGGCGCAAACTGAGACACGGCCCATTCTGTCTAAGCACAGGAAAGCAGTTTTACTGCACGGGTGTTTGAACACTGGAGAAGGTTGCCCTGAGAAGTTGTGCAGTCTCCAGTCTTGGAGATTTTCAACACCCTACTGGACACAGTCCTGAGCAATCTGTTCTAGCTGACCTTGCTTCAGCAGGGTGGGATGCATTAGATGATCTTCAGTGGTGCCAGTCAACCTCAACTACTGTCATTCTATGATGTGGTCACATCAGTGCAGAGTTGAGGGGATTAATCACCCTTTTCAACCCATTAGCAATAGTCTTCCTAGAACACACTGTTAGCCTTCTCCACTGCAAAGGCCCATTGCTGCCTCATGTTCACCTTCACTTCCAAAAGGAGCCCCAGGTCCTTTCACTGCAAAACTGTTTCCCGACCAGTTGGCCACCAGTCTGTACTGGCACATGGGGTTATTCTTCCCCAGATGCAGGACCTCACATTTCCCTCTTCTGAACTTCATGAGGTTCCTGTCATTTCTCCAGTGTATCAAGGCGCCTCTGAATGGGGATGATCTGGTATAAGAGCCACTCCTCCCAGTTTTGTATCACTGGCAAACTTGGTGAGGGCGCACTCTGTCCCATCATGGAATCACAGAATCATAGAATGGTTAGAGTTGGAAGGGACCTTAAAGATCATCAAGTTCCACCCCCCCTGCCATGGGCAGGGACACCTCTCACTACAGCAGGTTGCTCAAAGCCCCATCCAGCCTGGCCTTAAACACTTCCAGGGATGGGGCATCCACAACTTCCCTGGGCAACCTGTTCCAGTGCCTCACCACCCTCACAGTAAAGAACTTCTTCCTAATATCTAATCTAAATCTCCCCTCTTCCAATTTAAAACCATTACCCCTTGTCCTATCACTAGACTTCCTGACAAAGAGTCCCTCTCCAGCTCTCCTGTAGGCTCCCTTCAGATACTGAAAGGCTGCTATCAGGTCTCCCCGGAGCCTTCTCTTCTCCAGGCTGAACAGCCCCAGCTCTCTCAGCCTGTCCTCATAGGAGAGGTGCTCCATCCCTCTAATCATCTTAGTGGCCCTTCGCTGGACCTGTTCCAACAGTTCGATGTCCTTTCTATGTTGAGGACTCCAGAGCTGGACACAGTACTCCAGGTGGGGTCTCACAAGCGCAGAGTAGAGGGGGAGAATCACCTCCCGTGCCCTGCTGGCCACGCTTCTTTTGATGCAACCCAGGATACGGTTGGCTTTCTGGGCTGCCAGCGCGCACTGCCGGCTCATGTTGAGCTTCTCATCCATGAGCACTCCCAAGTCCTTCTCCTCAGGGCTGCTCTCCAGCCATTCTCTGCCCAGCCTGTATTTATGCCTGGGATTGCCACGTCCCAGGTGTAGGACTCTGCACTTGGCTTGGTTGAACTTCATGCCATTTGCATTAGCCCACCTCTCAAGCCTGTCCAGGTCCCTCTGGATGGCATCCCTTCCCTCCAGTGTGTCAACCGCGCCACCGAGCTTGGTGTCATCGGCAAACTTGCTGAGGGTGCACTCGATCCCACTGTCCATGTCTCCAACAAAGATGTTAAATAGCACTGGTCCCAGTACTGACCCTTGCGGGACACCACTCGTCACTGGCCGCCACGTGGACATTGACCCATTAACCACAACCCTTTGAGTGCGGCCATCCAGCCAGTTCCTTATCCACCGAGTGGTCCATTCATCCAGGTCATTACTAAAAATGCTAAACATGGGCCCCAGTAGCAACCCCTGGGGTACACCACAAGTAACTGGCCTGTAGGTGAACTCCATGCCACTGATTACAATCCTTCAAGCCCTCCAGTTCACCTGTCTTTTCAGTCCACCTCCCCATCCACTTACCTAGTCTGTACTTCATCACTTTGTCTATGAGAATGCTATAGGAGACAGTGTCAAGGGCCTTGCTGAAGTCAAGATAAACAACATCCACTGCTCTCCTCATCCACTGAGCTAGTCGTCTCATTGTGGAAGGCTATGAGGTTGGTAAGGCACAAAATCTACACTGACTACCCTTAATCGCCTTCCTGTCCTTAATACAGTTTGCTCCATCATCTTCCAGGCGATGAAGGTGAGGCTGACCAGAAGGTCGTCCCCAGATCCTCTTCTTGCCCTTCAAGACAGTGATGCTTGTTTTCTTCCAACAAGATTCATTTTCCTTAAGTTCATTGAAATTCGCCACCACTTTGTCCTCACCTATGATGATGCTCCCCCCTGCCCCTTCCTGCTCATTAACGAGTTACTAGCTCTTTTCTGCATCTCCTTAACCACCCCTTCCATAAGCTCCTAGCTACATTTCCTCCTCTTCTGTCCAGTTCTCTGCTTCTTCTCCCCGGTCCTGGTGATCCTGGAACTCACTGCAGGTATTGCTTTCTCACACAGTTTCATTACTAAGTTTTCTTTGTCAGTTCACAAATGGTATCCATCAGCATTTCAAGATCTACATTAAATTTACTAAAATATTAGTACATTGCTATTTTAGATGCTTCTGCTGTGCAGCAGCTGTGTCCCCTTCTCAGATTTTGACTACAGACATGTAAATTGTGACAATCCAGTTATGCCTGCTTTTCTAGGACATAAATCATCTGTTGTTACTTATTACAATAAAAATAAAATTCCCATACTCCTCACATTCCAGAGTAGACCACATTCTTCATTTCTTCCACGCATTACTTTCTATCTTAATCACCTGGCATGCTTCTCAGAAACAGAATGAAAGCTTTCCATCTCTACAGTTCAAAACCTGTTCCATTTGACAGATATCTTTTAAAAAGCATAGAAATATAATAAACAGTAAAAAGACAAGGTTTTGGTTCTAGCATTTACCTATAAATCAAGTCTAACAGACTAATTCCCACCACCTGTACCCAAAGTATCCCTCTTTAACACTAGGAAAGCCCAGTGATACCAGACACCAGCTATTCCATGGTTGGTCACTAACATTTAGTACTCTATAATCTTCCCTTCTTTGTAAACAGCAATTCGGAGGCTGTTCAGGCACAGACAACTCTGGTCTAGCTGCATCGCTGAAAGGAAATACGCTACAGGTACTTCCCTGCAGCCCATAGAGCAGACCACAGTGGAGCAGGCATGGTCCTGCAGCCCATGGAGAGGTCCATGCTGGAGCAGATACCCACACCGTAGCCTCTGGAGGACCCAAATCAGATCAGGTAGACGTACCCTGAAAGAAATGTGGGCCCACAGAGGACCCATGCTAGACTGGTTTTATCCTGAAGGACTGCAGCTGGTGGAAGGAACAATGCTGGAGCAGAAGCGTGAGGAGGAAGGTGAAGCACAGAGGAACTGCTATGAACCGACCATAACCCCCCCCATTCCCCTGCACCACTGGGCAGGAAGGATATTGGGAATAAAAGGAGTGAAGTTGAGCCTCGGGAAAAAAAAAGGGGTGTAAGGCATTTTATTTCTTGTCTGCTCCTCACCCTCCAAATCCGATTTTATTAAACTAAATCTTGCCCAAGTCAAGTGTGTTTTGCCTGTGACAGTAGTTGGTACTCAACCTCCCTGCCCTTATCTCAACCCATGAGCTTTTTCACCTTGCTTCCTCCCCCATCCCATGGAATGGGGGTAGTGAGAACGCAGCTGGGTGGGCATCTGGCAGCCAGCCAAGGTCAACCCACCAGAGCCTTGAGTGAGAACTTCCCATATTCAAACTTGTGTCCCCGGCCTCTCACCTTGTTACCACGTACCTCTGCGAAGTGCTCAGGCGCAGGAGAAGGCTCCGTCCTCTCTGTACTCTCTGCTCAGGCAGTTGTTAATACCAGTAACATCCATCCTTTGCTTTCCCTGCCTCTTCTCCAGTATGAAGAAACATGATTCTCCCAGTATGCCAAGGCGCACACCGTGCTCCAGGCTCGGAGCCTCCATGGCACTTCCTCCATGGCTGTACGCCATGTCTTGTACTACAGAGCCCGGACACGACCTCACATGGGGGAAGGACAGCCACCCTCTTACTACCACCACCCCAGGCAATGGTTGGCCTTTGCCACAAGCACAACTGGTTTTCCACCAGTTTTTCTGCAGAGCTGCTTCCCGGCCAGTCAGCCCCCAGCCTGTACTGGTGCGTAAGGGTTATTCCTCCCCACACGCTGGACTTTGCCATTCTCCTGGCTGAAGCTGATGCACTGCCAGCCATTTCTCCAGCATGTCCGCGTCCCGCTAAGCAGCCAAGCTGTCTTCCAGCGTATCACCCGCTTCCCTCACCTCGGGGTGGGGAATGGCACTCTGTTGCCCAGCTGTCTCTTGCTTCCATTCATTCGAGAATAATCTGACACTGATTTAGCAGACACCACGTACCTCAAACAGGGCAAAGCATATAGCAAAGCAGTTTGTACAGTACTTACTTGAATCCTAAGCCTTTATATTGCGCTTGTTTGTAGGAAGGCTTTGAGAACAAAAAACCCAAGAGTACTACGATGAAGAAGAGAGATGACAGTTTAGCCTGATTCCTTCTGTGATCAGGGAAGCAGGATTAGATGCTTCGAGAGGACCAAAAAACTACCTCTTTAGCCCTAAGTAGTTTATCTCAGTTAGAGCGGCTCAGAACCAAGACAACTATGTTTGTAGGTAGTAATAACAAAAACCAGTGGAAGGGGCAGAGCCAGGTGATAAAGGGGAAAACCCCTTCCACATGCTCCCACTCTTTAACAACCTGGTCAACACAGCAAACAGCTGTTACCTTCTGTGAGGAAGTGAGAGCATGGGAGGGCTGAACACAACTGAACACTTGATATCACTCTTTCCCCTTTTACCTATAAAAAAATAGTAAGAAAAGCAAATACAATTTTACACAGTAAATATTTTTTTTTATAGACCTCAAACCCCATTTTGTCATCTAGATGCAACTCTTGCACTCCAAAGCTAGCCTTCTCTCTTAATAATTAGAGATCTCAATGTTGGCCTATCAGAGCATCAATTCCTCAAAAGTGCTTCTGGCTCACAATCAAGAGATTCTGTAGCTGAAAGCTCTACACTGCTTAGATTCACAGCACTGGTATTTCCAGTTAGCGACCAAATTAGGGGGAAAAAAAAAATCTAGTGGTTACACTACTTCAAACACTAAGAGACAAACCAGTCCTCCTCCAGTCTTAGTCTTAATTGAGGTCAGTTTCAAAAGGTACTGCGGTTTTTACTGCATATTTAGCAACTGGAATACGTAGAATACTTGTAATAGCTGTGCTAACTGCTACTGAAATAGACAACCCCTCTCTATGCACATTAAAAAGAAGCTGTCATATTCCCTGTGTAGTAGAAAGCATACTGCCAAAAAAACCCCAAACCAAACACAAGCATCTAACAGCACAGTGCTTGAAGCCATAAAGTAGTCCCAAGCTTCAACTGATTGAAAGAAGAGTTATCAAAAAATCCCAGAACAGTCCAGCTTGTTAGCATCCCAGGTTACTCCCATCTTCCCAATAATCGTCTCACATCTTTTCCTTACAGTCACGAAGATATAAACAAAAACATTCACACACAGCTTCGGTGGCCAAACAACATGAGCATTTCTGCACAAAGCAAAAGAAATACCTGCATCTCTTAAACGTATTTGAGCTGAAGCCAATTGCATTCCTGTACCAGCGCATGCAGGATGCAACACTGGTTCTAAGACTTACTACACTGCTTCAGGTTAGACACAGGTTGTCTACAGTTACATGTGGTACAAGAAAGTGACACATTTGCACAGGCATGTTTATTTTCTCCTGTGTTTACAGTGCTTCAATTGTAATTTTAAACCATTCAGAAAGCACAATTCCATAGCAATTTTACATACTTTACATCACAGTTCAACAACATTAACACAATTGTATCTAGTAAATCAAATTAACAAAATGGCCATGAACATTTACACAGTTCTTCTGTAAACAAGGTTTTTTTATAAACAATGGTAAATGGAGTTAACACAGACCACCATATGAAAGAGGAATGAGCTTTTCCTTAAATAAATCACTCTGTTTATAAATACTTCAATTCTCTCAATATACATTTACAGACATAATTGATTAAAAGCAGATTACCTACACTGTTCTTTAAAAAGAAAATGTCTAGAGATGGACCACTGTGTGTTAAATTCACCTAACATAAGAAGCAAGCATATGATTAGTAGAGTGTTAAAAGTATCACTGTACTTCATCCTCACTTCTGTTTGTTTACACCAACACTGAGAAGATTGTCACGTTAGGGAACTTTTACTTGAATTCCAGCAAATTACAATCAATCTTGTAGTACACATATGGGTAGTACTCCTGCTGACTGAGGTTTAAGCCTGGAATATCCACAGTTGCCTGCAAATAAAGTTTTGAAACCAGTTAATACTCCTGCCATTCAGACTCCTAGTCAGAAGACGATGACACAAGTGTTTCAGAAGCAAACAGGTCAGGCAAGACTTCGAGCTTAAATTTTCACTTTCAAGCAACTGTTTAAGCAACAGACAAAGTTAGAACTTTGAGAAATGAATAACAGTATTTTTCAAAATGAAATATGCCCTTTTTCACAATCTAAGTAGCTTTTTATCAATAATTCACATCTGTTGCTATAGTAAACACACCACGGAAGGAAAAGTACTGCAATTATGTTTTACTGCTTCTAAACACAGACAGTTCACAAAAACAGTGTTACAGAGTGCTAAATGATCCAGTAAGTTACATGAAGTTCAGCATCTTTAATTTTCACCTTAGTTGTCTCATATCCCCTTTCCCCAAAAAGGCCTGGAAATACTTTGGAAAAACAGGGAAGATTAAAAATAGTATTTTTAAATTTCAGCCAAACTCATTGTGTGGTCTATCTTTAACTATGAAAAGCACTGCTTTTCACAAAAGCCCAAATTAGCAGAATAAGCCTCCTAGCAAATCATTTTTAAACATGAAAATGAGACCTCTACAGCTAGAAAGGATGACTTCATCTTGACATCAATTCAGCCTCCTTCAGCAGAGAAGGACAACTATGTTACCTTAAAAACAAAGGCAGCAATGCAACCCCCCCAAAAAAAGTTGTTTCAGTATTAATGCCACCACTACCATACACTGTGGACAATCTGTGTATTCCTTCTGGGCTCAAAAAAAAGATATGAAATGAGTTCAAGCTCCTTAAACTTAGTTTCAGCTCAAAGTTGACTGTTTGAATTCTTTGAGGATATAAACATGTATGCAGTCTGTAAGGTATCATTCCATTAGTAGTGGGAAAGAAAGCAGTAAGAAGTTACATGAGACTTATACCAGACAGCTCGTCAAATACACTGATTGCAACTTTCAATACCACCTGCTTTGCAAAATGTAAAGCAGAAGTGGTATTTTCATAAGGAGACAATTTTCTGTACTGTGAGAGAATGATGGAGAATATGGACAGGTGTCGCTTTTGAATAAAGCCAACAGACTTTTTGTTTAAACTAAAACAATATTAGGTTTGACTAAACCTAATATTGAAGGGAAGTAGTGGTTACAAAAATACTTACATCAATGATAGCTGCTGCACTGCTGTCAAGGTGTTTGTATAAGTCATACAAAACCTCCCTCAGTTTCTTCATTGTTTTCTTATTAGGCTGAAGCAGCATTGCCTGGAAGTTAACTGGCAAACCATACCTAAGGAAGTCAAGCAGAAAACTATGAAAATGATGAAATAACCCTTCTTTTATCTTTCAAAGGAGGACTTTATTTTGAGAAAGAATCCTATTACTCAAGAGGAAATTCTGCCCATTTTCATTTTTGCAAGACCATTCTATTTCTACAATTCATATGGCATCAATAAAGTAGGACTTCTTTCTTCAAGTTTAAAATAACAAAACAGAAGTCTAAATGCTTTTAAAATCATTTTAAATCCTTCAGTACTTATCACAATTCTCAAAGTTACCTGAAGCCTCCGACTAAGTTTTGAACATTGCAATTTGCTTACTTGCAAGACTTTGCTTAAGCCACTAGGTGGAGAACCTAGACTCTACCCAATCCTGGCTAGATGTGTGGAAACATTTGCCAATACTCAAATCAAGTTGAGCTTTCTTCCTTACTCAGGTTTGTCTTCAAAATAAGCCCGTAGCAGCTATGAAACAGACTAGAACACAAGTCAATGTGATCCCCCCCTTTTTCTCCTCTTGTTGTTTCCTTGGTAACTTATCAAAAAGGCTAAAAAACCCCTTTCCATTTTCTAAGGCAGAAGTCCTTTCAATTCTGAAAAAATACAGGTCCTTCCTCCTGCAGAACTACAGCTGTTCTAAAGTCAACTTAATCACTATATTTCTGGATAGGTATGAAGAAAAAAGCAGATAAATTTTATAGTTAGAATATTGAACGGTTTAATACTGAAAAGTTTAGACTACAAAATTCTTAGAAAGGCATGATTTAAAGAAAAAGCATACATTTCAAAATGTCAAGATGTATTACTCAAAGCCTGAATATTTTTTATTCTGAAC
This sequence comes from Chionis minor, assembly GCA_013398295.1. NCBI lineage: Eukaryota > Metazoa > Chordata > Aves > Charadriiformes > Chionidae > Chionis > Chionis minor. Next base: position 123,381 of record VZSF01015611.1, on the reverse strand, counting down.
TATTCACATTTCCCACTTAAATAGACAATATAGTAAGCTCTCTTTACAAGCATCTCATAAAGCAAGCTAAGAATCAGCAGAAATGCCTTGCTGCAACTTACAGAGTACCTGCAATTCCTAAAGCACTGGGGGAAAGACATACTGGTATTTACCTCAAATATTCCACAACTGGCAACAAGAGCTATTGCCATCAGCTATTCTTATTTCCTCCTTCCCAAAAGAGTGGCATTCACACACCTCAGTTTCATAAACCCAAGCTAGATGTAAATTCTTACAAAGTCTAGGAAGAAAAGCACTCTTCAGCTCTGCCTCATTACCTTAAAACAGATTCAACAAAAACTCGTAGTGCTTTCACGTGAATCCATGCAATGAAAGCTTCACTGAAATTAACTTTCAGCCACCGTACCAGAGGCCCCTGCGAAAGGGAAGAGGGGAAAAAAAAAATTATGTTGTTCAAACTTCAGAAAAAGATTCAGCCCATTAAGCATGTTTGAGCAGATACCCAATATCTATACCATGACAATAAAGATAACAAACGCAGAGTTTACTACAGACATAATGGCTCAAGGGTGTTTTGATACTAAGTAAAGAGAAATTTAATGAGACTTCCGTTGTCTCGTCAGTACACCATCTCAACTGCCATGGGCTAACTATATTAAGGACCATTTCAGGAATATCTGATTATTTAATTCAAATACCCATTTTCAAACTTCATATATTATCAGCTGCAGTATCAGCACTTGGTTCAATGCAGTGAGGAGCATTCATGCCACAGGAAACTCAATTATGCCTGAGCAGATTAGCTGGGTGGCAGGCTGATTACATCATGTCATCCTTGCAATGCTTTCTCAGAATCACAAGTTCGTGAAATTGTTATGTAGCAATAACAAGTCTTAGATGTCTCATGTTTCTATAATGACTAGTTCATACAGACTTACGAACTGTTTCTTCTTGTCAGTTGACAGTCTATTCATTTCTTCTTTATCTGCTTTCATCTCTTCTTCATTATACTGGAAGTCACGGACCATAAATCTGCATTTGGAAGTGAATAAAATCAGAAGCGGCTATCTAGATATCCTTCAAAGCATGAGAGGCAGAACACACACTAAATAAGCCTTACTTATATTCTCTGGCTTTATGCTTGAAATCATCCACCGCCTTCCTGAACAAGGTGACATTACAGAGGTAACTATCTTGATCCTCAAAGAGTACACTACACAGGAAAAAAAGTGTCAGAATTAATAAGGTTCAAGTCACCACACACCTGATATGCAGTAGCTTAAGTTGTGCTTTATCACTACTAGGAGAACATAAATGTAGATAAGCACACAGTATTAGTTCCCAAATTAAACACCTTATACAGAAAGTAATTGAAAGTTTAGCAATGGCTCTTATTACTGCCTTCGTAAAGGATGGCGATTTCCATTTCACACTCAGAGACTTCACCACTTAAAACACTTCATACATATCTGAATGTTTGTTCAAATTAGAGTTATTTTACAGAAAAAGGAACTAAGGCTGGTTTAATACAAGTTTAGACTACAGAATTCTTAGAAATGCATATTTTAAAGAAAAAGGAAATAGATTTAAAATAGAAAAGGACACAAATTAAAGAGATATAGGTTTCTTAGACTGTAAAGACAACCCCTAGATTTACTATTCAAGACAATACTGCTTATTTTGAGATTTCACCTTAGGAAAAAAGCTTGAAGAGATTCATACTGTTCCTTAGCGTCACACTGTCTTAAATACAAGCATTATCCAACAGTTTAACAAGTCACCTCTTCCTAAGCTATCTGTAGATCATGGTTTCCCGGTAACTAAATAAGAAACATTAGCAGATCTCGCATCAGGCTTAAGTTGATCCAACTCAAATGTCAAGTTAGCCAGAGCAAGTTCAGATTTTATAACTGGCAAAGAGCTGGTAATATCAGACCTGCCTGATCAAACCTGACCCTGCCAGTTAAAATTAGTAACACAGCAATGCTTTTTGCTAAATGTTGACTTTATTTTCAACGTGGTTACAAGATTGCTGAAGTGGCTTAACAGTATTATCAAATCCTGGCCTCGGTCTTGCGCACCACAGACATCAAGCACCAGCTTGGTATTGAGGACCTTTGTTAGCCCGTAAGAGACAAATTACTTCTCTTTGCACAGAAGAAAATGATCCACACTTACAGTTCTTCCATCTTTAGCAGGTTTCAAAGGGTGTATGTAACTTGTTTCAAGTCCTCTGAATAGAGGCACAAAGCTTACAGGCTGGCTAGCTAATATTCATTGCTAAACCCCATCAGGCACCAGCTTGAAGCTGAACATACCTGACCTGAACCAGACTAACTTCTCAATTCTTTTTACTCATCCCACATGAATCAGTTTGATAACTTTGTTAAGCCTAGAGTTAAGAGAGCCTTTGAATTTTTCCTCAGCTACAACATAAACAAGCTTGATCAGATAAAGCTATAAAACTAGACATTTTGACAAGCTTTCGACCAATCTTTAACATTCAAAGTCACTACAGATAAAGAACACTTATTTGCACATGCAAATAAGAGATTTAACATTTAACAACTTACTTGCTGGAACGTGGTACAACCATCTCTGCTAGTGTTTCGTATTGCTTAACCCAGTCATTATAATTTATCCTAGAGAATACACAGGTTATGGTTAGACTTTTAGTACTTCAGTAAGAAACTTTAGATTAGTGAATCAAGTTTTTCCAAAAAATGTCAAAAACATTTAATCATCATATCTGCCAACCCAGGTGTAGGTTGTCAGAAATACAAGACATCAGGGACAGTCCTCCTAATGCTTTTTAAAAGACTATTGCTAAATAAACTAGAATTATAGCAAAAGTAACATTTTATCTTCAGTCTCTATGTAAGTTTACAGGTGTAAAATTTTTGAAATCAAAGAACTATGAAATTAAATTAGTCATCATTAAGTACAGATCTCAGGGGACCAAATGGACTTAACCATCAAGATTTATCAGAAAGTCTTTATGTAGCTCTGCTCTTCTGAGTTACTAATAGGAATGCTTTTTCCACAATTACAAATGGGCTCCCCAGAACCCTTCATTTACCGGAAAGACCACCAAGAAGTTTGGAATCCCTGCTTTCCTGTAGGTAGTGGTGAAGATGTTCCACCCTTTCAACGTCAAAACCAAGTCAAAGGTAAAAGAAAAGTAACAGTTGAGATACACTAACCACCCGTTTTCTGCTAAAACCACTGCAAAACTGTTTTGTCTTCACCAGAGTTCTACGTGTGACAGAGCCTACTGCTTCGTGTGACAACCAGCCTACTGGCTGTCTTTACAAGTCAGAAGCTCTCTTTGTTCCAGAAAGACAGTATAATGCCATTTTCTCATTTTACAAGTCTTAAGAACATCTGTATCACCACTTCCCTCGGCCAGGGGAAAAAGTGGGTTTTTTGTTGTTTAAACACTTCAGACAGGAACAACCTGTTCCCCGCAAACCTTTGACATGACATAAGCAGTGCTCCGCTGGCAGAGACTTAGATATGTAAAAAAAGCAGTATGGCAATCTGAAAAAGTGCAGTGCAAAGAAGAAAAGAAATCACTTCACTCACTAAGTGGTGAAAGCCATATAGTCCTAACTGGGATAATTCAATCATTAAGCCTTCTAATGTAAAACAAGCCATGTTTTTACTCAGCACTTACTATTTTCATAAGGATAGCTTCTGCAACATGACTAGCCGTGGCTAATACTAGATAAGAGACTTAAGTCTAATCTCCAGCTTCTTAAAGAAATTCCTGAGCACTCAGCATTCCTTGTAACAAGTTCTCAGGAACACTGGAATACAGGTACACAGGCTCATTTGCCTCTAACTAAATAGCCAGAAGTTTTTGTTAGTTCATTCAGGAAAACCCTGAATAGATTCAGATGTCCTTTCTTACAGTATTATACGGTTGTGAGTTTTATTATTTGATTTAAATTTCTTATTTTATTCTGCTCTTAGGACAAACAATAAACTTACTTCGGTACAATCACTAATAACGTGACCAAATATTCTGAATCGAGTACAAAGTCCTCTTTCTTTACAATATCAGCAAGACTTCTGGTTAGCAAGCTTCCCCTGCAGAGAAACAAAACGACAGCCAGAGTAAATACATGTTTAAGAATTGAGTTCATCTGAACAACATTCTCCACTGCTCAATAGTATAACATTTTCAAAAATATATTTTACCTAAGCATTCACTATTAGCAGAACAAACAACATGTCCTTATGCACATTTTATATCTTACTGTCTAAAGTCACTGAAAGTTTTTATCAGTAGCTCCACTGCTGTGCGTCACTTCCATATTGCAAACACCTCACACACTTAAGAAGCCAAGTTCTCTCTTAAAAAGTGCTTTAAAAACACAAGAACCATTAAAGCCTTTAATTGTTAAGTCTAGTATACCAAGCCTCAGATTACAACTAACCTAGTACAGACCTACATACAGAACCTCAACAAAAAGCTCAAAAAAGCAGCATATTGCCTCATTCACAGAAGATGAACAACATACATAAACTTACTGGGGCTCAGCTGACAAATTACCACAGCTTAAGACAGAACTTAAGACTCACTCATAAAACAGCTATCATTAGCACAACCCATGGTTCTGGACCAGCCAGCAGGCTTGTACCATTAGCTGTAATGGTAGGGTTTGGTCAAATTAATCAACCGTATTTGCACAGAGGAACTACTGTACCTCAACTGTACTTCAGATAATCATCGCACGTACATGACAAGACAGCACACAGTCCTTGTTTAGTTTATTACTTGGATGTACCCAACAGCTGTGTCTCTGCTGGTTAATTTTGAAGGGAGAAACCCAGAAATATTGATATGCTTAAAGCATAAATTGGAGTGAAGGGAAAGACTTGTTTAGACAGACACCTAAGTAGCAGTGTTACACACCACTTAAACAGCAAGCTTCTCTCAAAATCAATTTATACTAATTTGTACATGCTTTTGTGTATTTCATATTGCTTATCAATTGCAAGTGAGCTAGTACCAGCAAGGCAGCTGGTAATAAATTTTATTTTATGACAGCTCCTATTCAAGATTAATTAACGCCTCAAAAACACATTAAGCTTAAAACCTGTAGCTCTTCACACGTTACTAAGTTTTCATGGTCAGGTAACTTTCCTGTGTTCCATTAGCAAAAAACAATGTGACTTACGCATTCTTTCTTTCCAAGTTCTGAAGGTTCCCCTTCAGGTTATTGTATGCCGAGGCTCTTGCTTTTAGATCATTGTCAATCTGGTTAACTCCCTTAAAGATAAAAAGAAAAGGAACAGTGTCTAAAGAACCAGAATAGTTTTTAAAAGATTTCTTAATTTCAAAGCTTAGATCTGCCACCAAGAATTTAATAAAAAAAAAAAGTTACACAAGTTAAAATGTTTCTCAAATGCTTGAAAAACTCCACTCAAAACTCAGAAAACTCTATGTTACAATTCCTTTAAAGAAAAATCAGCCAATAAAAGTTACATATCCTCTTCCGGTATCAACTGGACATGCTACTGCACCCAGCTGACCATTACTCCATCACCTGGAGGCTACCACCCTCCATCTCAGCTGACAGGAGAGATCATTGGAAGTTTACCCTGCTGCAGTGATACAAGTGCACTTGGGAACACTAGGTATCATTTCCTCCAGCTGTTACCTCACTTCTCATTATATTTTTCCCCTCACTAGAGTTTCAGTGAAGAGAATGATGGTATTGTTTTGAGTAGCAAATCAAGAATTAAGTAACCCAAAGCATTATTGCTTTGCGTCATCTACAACTTAAGTGGAGACTCTCTTGCACCGTGTATACCTACTGCAATTTGCACCTTTCCTTGAGACAAACAGACTTGGGCACTCAAAGATAGGATATTAACTAAATCCATCTGCCTGATCCAAATGGTTGTTACTATTTACAGTTCTAAGTATTTTCACAATTATTTTGTCTTCTTCCCCCCCCCCCAAACAGAGCTATTTCCCATTACTTGTTTGCAGCAAAGGAAAATACAATAAATTATATCACCATCTTCCTTCACAAAGTCATCTTTTATACTGCTGGTTTACATTGGTAGTGGCTTACAACTGTAAAGAAAAATCTGTTTTACAGAGACTTTATTTAGTAAAAACTTATGTATTTTGGAATGTCTGAAGTTGTACAGGGCCAGTTCCAGGGTAGACAGATAAACAGTATTTCAGACTCAGATCCAATTTATTTCAGACAATAAACACATATATCTAATCAAGTAGAGGCAGCATTCAATGTCACTGGCAGCCCTCAATCCTCTTTCAAACTTTCATATCAAAGTTCCAACTATTTTACCATTCAGACTCAGGCATTCTGCTTGCCACTGCTGTTCAAGCAACCCATCTTTCTCAAATTCATACTCCAGGATTAATTAGAATGATTATTAAAATTGATTCATTCCCAGCTACATAACTTGGCAGCAAGTGGGAGAACGTGAAACAAATTAAACAATTAGTAGGTCTTAAATATCCGATCATACTCCTATCAGTGTGTACCCTTTACAAGGAAGTATTTTAAAAATCAACACACTTAGTAACAGTTGGATAACTGAATGAATGTGGTACAGTATTGGCCTGGCATCGCACTGCTGCCTACTCCCTCCCCTGCTTCCTCACTATGGGATGTAGGTACAAGCATATAAAAATTCCCAGGGACAAGCATTTGAATGCAGTCAAGGGACTCTCTCTCTTTATTCGGACCTAGGCCACCAACAAAACATTTCGTTCGCAATACAACACTTCAGCTTGTGGATCCAGGTATGATTTTATTTCCACAAAATAAATCTCTCCTAAAAACTACATCACTTAGTTATAGTGCGATGTTGTTTATTGTAACACATTAAGTTCACTTGTCCGTAGAGGAAGAAGTAATTAAAAGCCTGAACATTCTCACAGTCTCATTTGGCAACACACCAACAGCTTCCACATTTACAGATACAGCAAAATACTCGAAAATAAAACACTCTACTTTTTAAACAGACAAGTATTGAAGGCTATTTAAATTTTTTGACTGATGTAACCTTTAGTAAAGCCTATGGAACAGTTTGGTAGGTGTCACAAAGCATCTTCATGAAAACTTTTTTTATACTATAAGAAATTACAATTTTTCTACATAAGAAATGGCACTATTTTTTTCCCCCCCCACCTAGAAGACAGCATTAGGGGGAAAATTACTCAGGAGCTATTAAGCTATCACCTTTGTGCATTTGGACTTTTTCCTAGACCAGCAACCCTTCCCTCCTCCTTTTCCAAGGATCAAAACTTTCAACAACATTCTAACTATGCATTGTTTAATAACAAAGAGCAAAAACAACTGATACCAAACAGTGCCTTTATGAACCAGTTCCATCCACAATTTCCTAATTGTCAATACTCTAATTGTTCCCATTGGTAAAGTCAGTAGCCTTTTAAAAAGATGACTGCTTAGACAAAAGCCTGTTACTGCTGCACTGACTAGAGTTTACTGTAAACAAGTCAGCTTTGCTTCCTATTAAAATGTTAGAGAATGCAGAATCACAAACTTCAATGTCACAGCAGAGCTCTTGAAAATAAATTTGTGTAAAACTGCCAAATGAAGCGACATACAAGCTTCCTTTTGGTAGCAGAATTGGTGGATAACTCTTAAACGTCATTGCAAAATGAGGCAGACTCATGATTTTGCTGAAGAAAGTATCAGCCTAACATAGTGGGCCTATTTCTACACATAGCAAAACCCAGATATTGAAACCACCGGCACTGGCAATAAATGACTGCCTGCCTTGACCTACACAGCTGAGCTGTTGTATTTCAGTAGATAGCTGGATTGCTGAAAATATTGGGCTAGGCCACTAAGGCTATCGAGGTTGTCTCCTTGCACAACAGTCTTACGACTGTAATTTCAAACACAAAGAATGACTAGATTAAGGGACAGCTCTCACATGGCACATCTTCGAAGTCTTCAGTATGGACACCAGGGTTCACAATACTTCTGAAAGTTAAAAGCTGAAAAAACTTGATGGATAGTTTTAATAGATTTCCTTTTATTTTAAAGGTTTTCAACATTGCCATAATTTTTCCTCAACTGACAAACCGTCCATTCCAGTTGCCATTACTCTCTTTTTGGCAGATAGCACAATCTGCTGCTATATGAGTGAGGAAGATATAAAACCATGCAGGAAAAGTAGTATCATGATTTGACAATCTTTTCAAGTTATTTTAACATCAACATTTCAAGAGGCTTCACAGATTTTAATTAATGTAGCTCTATCAATTCTCCTATACCTTCATGTTAATCAAATGCCAAAGTGAAGATTTTAACTATGTTAGGGACAAAACTGCTTCAAGTCCTGTGACGTTATCTCCTAGGTGTCTTTTCTACAAGAACGTAAGGCAATTTCAGTCACCTTCCTTCTCTTCTCCACTTTATGGACACACATCTGTGGCTCATAATTGAAAAATTTTTTTCAAGTATGTGAAATTAGATGCTGAAGCATCTGAAGCTCTCCCTATAGAAGACAGGTACAGCTAAATGTGCAGAGAAATGGAAACCCTCAACACGATGATTCAGGCTGAACTCCAGCAGACCTGTTTCTCTGCATTTAGTATCCAGTCTATTCACTCAGTGAGGTCCCTAAGTTAGATGGAGAAGAATGTAAGCCAGTTATTTAATTTAGAGTTCAGGTTCTGCAGTACAACTTTGCTGCAAGCAGATGAGATAATTTAGCTAGCAAACTCCAGGACACAGGATAACATGTACTGAATCCTTGATAATATTTCAATAAAGGGCTTATCCTTTCATGTTCTTTGATGCTTCTTCCAACAAACTGAATTGCTACAAAACCAAGTTATATGCTATGGCAACAGATAAATCCCAAAAATTCTAAACTTCAAAACACAGTTGAAGACTTCCCCCCGCCTTTTTTAACTCAGTAACTTTCACTCCTATTCTAAAGCCAAACTGTAAGAAAGGAACTTTTTCAACAACCACTTCCTTGATAAGACTTGTAGAAACCATTTCACCCTGTCTTCTGTTCTCTCTATCCTTCTTTGCCCACCAAGATCCTCTTCTCCCAACTTAAACTTCATGCTTGTACGTACTATAAAAGCTGAATGCTTCATTCCGATACCTTCTTCTGAAGAAGCAAAAGCTTATGTACTTAAGGAGTGTCAGATATTAAGGTTATTATTGTAAATCTGTGGAATATTTTTTAACATGCAAATCTTAAGTCATAAATCAGTCAGTCTTCCTCCAACAAAACTCCACATTGCAGATGTTTTCCAGGAACGATTACTAAGTGTAATTTGCGGAGTAAATTCAAGACACAGTAAGTCTTGAGTGTATTTCTCCAAAGAAAATACAAAAATGAAAGAGTTTGTTGCATTGTCAATCAGCAATGCATCACATATTAAGATTTTGTAACCTCTGCAAAAATTTAAAACAAGTAGTTTCAGGAAAGAAACTAGCACCTAGAGAATCTGCACTTACAGCAAAGTGTGAGTCTGCTAGCTCTAATTTCCATCCCCACCTCAAGCATAGTTTCCACATGTCCATCACCAAAGACTGCCTCTAAAGGCACCCACAGCAGCTGCTTCTTTTTCCTGGGTTATGTATTTTACTGACACAAATAATTCCAAGAGAGAGTTTTCAGATTACAGAAAACAAATAAGAAAAAAACCTGAAAAAACTGAGAATATATTAAACCAAGGGCAGCTTACAGAGAACTCTTTCACTGTTTGAATGCAGTAAGTCACTGCTGAGGACCCCATCTATGCTCACAGCAAGTGCATACCAAAGTCCCCAAAGTGCAAAACCCTTCAGCAAGGTGAAGACAGGGGGAAAACACATGACAACACTCAAATGAGCTTGTCTTACATCTAACATTGAAGGCTTAGTTTTCCCCTCACAACTGAGCGTCGTAGCTTTCAGAAGGTAAATAAGTTCCCTGGTTCATGCTAATAGCCCACAAAGTTTGAGAACATCAGACAAATGGCATGCTGGTGCAGCAAAATTTAAATGTGACATAATTTGCTAGCTATTTCTTTACTAACTCAGTGATGTTAGGAAACAAAAATCAGCAGAGACAGCATGATGGCCTTCAGGGAGCACTCTCCAAACCCTATCCCCATCCTAATACACTTCTTTGATTACTAAGAGACAGACACTGCTACCAGGTTCACTCCTATTGTTATCGAAGTTCCATGAAGCTCGCAAAAATAGACAAATAGCTGCGAGTACCAAGTTTTGTGCATAAATATCTCGAGTTCAAATAGGAAAGTTTTACAAAACAGATTACCTTACCTTTGCAATAATTTCTGAAATATTCTTCAGGGATTGCTTGATTGGGTATTTGGCCATATCCCACTGGAACCTTGTTATATAGGTGACCAAGTCAACTAAAATTTTAAAAAACAACTTTGTTTAGATACACAATAAGACTGATGTATTATATTTCACATAGGATTGCTGTAACAGAGTAGTACTGTAACAGACTGTTAGTGGACCCTGTTGCTTAAGAAATCTGAAAATAAACAATCACTTATCTGTGACCTCTGCCTTTAGATACTGGTTCCTCCACCCCTGTGGACCCTAAATAATATTTACTACTAAGTCAACGATGGCTAGAGAAACACAGATAAGACCAACTATTTTTTCCTTTGTGTGAAAAATGGGTGGTGGAAGGGAGGGTTACGATGGAAAAAAAGAAGGCAAAGATTATGTGATTCACCTGAAGTAACAGTTTGGTAAAGCTATCTATGAGAGAAACTACTCCAAACCCCTGTCTAAGAATAACTGTGTTAATTAGGACCAATGCACTTGCCTTGATGTTAATCCACTCATTAGCAGCCTCTCTTGCATCAATACAATCTGTAATTTTAGTAAATGGCTATTGAAAACAAAATACTGGTTTAGAGACCAGTGCAACTCTTTACTATGACAAAATGGACATCTATTTCCATGAGACAACTAGTTTTATAAAGACATTCTGTCCCAATGTGGGAACAACTGAGTATTCCAGCATAGCTTATGTAAAAATCACGTCTATTTAGATGACAGACTAATACAAAGAATGTTTACAGCAATTGGTAACAATTTTTATGTTCCACCAGAGACCAGTGATGACAAAATACAGCTCCAACGGATCAAAAGGCTTCTGTAAGTGAATATTTAACGTGTAGATCTAATTTCTTGCCTTTCTGTATCCTGTAATTAGTTTCAGGACCAGTGACTCATGGAAAAAAATACTTCCCTGTCTAAACCAGGCTTTCAGAATGTCATACAGAGAAGCAACATTCAGTGTGTTTCAGGATCACTGCCTTCCTTTCTATTACTTTTAGGATGCACATGTTACGGGTAATACTTTACCTCCATTAGCCAGAAGATTCTCCTGAACTTTATCTTTACTGTCTTCAAGAACATCAGCCATATACTGGGCCACTTTCTTTACAACGCTGAAAAATGAAAGATAAAGATATGAAAAAAAAAAGAATGAAAAAACTTGCCATTTTGAGAAGTACTGTTCATGAAACTATCTGAAATTGCCTGGGAAAAGAATTAAGAGATTATATCAAAAAGGAAGAGTTGATTGCTTTACACACAAGCTTTCCAAGAGCACAAACTGGGCTCAGTATCTGAAGGAGACCAACTTCTCAAATACACGCCAGAACTTTGTTTAAATCCTTCTCTAGTGTTGCTACTCATCAGTTCTCAACAGGGTGAGTCTAGTTCTCTTGCCTCCAGGTAACAAGCGTTGATTTCAGGTGTAATCTCAATATACTCTAATCTCTTTTTGAAGTCTGTGGTACTTTCAAAATCTTAAATCCTTTCTAAAAATAGATAGCGAGGTAGAAGTCATCAACAATCCAAACTAAACACAAGGCAACCATGACAATGAAACACCAAAGGTAACTGAAGAGCGATGGAGAAACCCCAGCCCTAAGGCCTCGTGAGATCTGCCACACAAGACTTGCCTTCCTCACTGGAAAAGCTGTGTTTAATATTACTCGCATGTGCCATGCCAAATAGTTGCCTTTTGTATTTAAAAACAACTACTTAACACTTCTCTCATTTAAACAGAAGATGGCTCCACAGGTTCTGATTATGTGAAATTTTGTTATAGTTGTTCAAAATCACTTTCAAAGGACTATTAATGGATTAGGAAACAGTGTGGTTACCCTATCAAAGTCTGTAAATAGTACTGTAACTTGTTAAAAGAACAGTTTTTACTCCATTTCATTATCACTTCTTGCAGCTGTCAGGCTCACTTCTTAACAGTTCTCCAGGACCTGGCAGCACACAGCACTACTATAGGGAGAACCATCCTTCATCAATGCATAATGACCCACTATTCCACAAAAAGTTCCAATGTATTTTTTTCCCCCCCAAGTACAGATTCTAGGAGAAAGAATAACTTTACTTATTTAAATCTTAGCTTGCTGACTGCATAGAGAGGATCACTATGAAACAAAAAAAGCTGAAAATAATCCATGTATTGTTAGGACTTGCAAACCAACACATCATTATTCTAATATTTTACATGCTAGTGAAAATAAACTGTTACCTCTCCACAAATGCATCCAGTTTAGCCAGCTCATCTGACAGACCAACCAAAACATCCAGTGTGCCAACCTAGAAGGAAAGATCAAAATGCATTAGTAATTGTATATACACATAGAAAGATAAAAATCAAATTACAAAAATGCTAGATCACGTGAACAGGTAGCTTTTCAGAACTACATAAAATACTGTACTCTTAAATTTCAGACTTGTTGTTTTGACAAAGTCACACTGCGTTTAATTTGCTCAAGATACCCCTAAAGCACCACTGTATCAGACCTAACTCCAGTTTGGTGCACATCTTCAGTCCTGCATTCCAGCCACCCAAACCATGCCAAAACAACTTCTACATTACAAATTGGCTGCATTTCCCACAAGTCACTTGCTTCAGCATTTGATTTACTACTTTAGATCAAATCCGAAATTTCAGTAATCGGGTATCTCAGTGCTGGAGGCAACCAGCACATTGAAAACTCTGAAGATACAAGAGTACTGCAGCAGCCAGACGAACACAAGTCTAGATTTTTGCACCTGGAGTAATGGAATACCTAGCTTGTCTATGAGCTTTCACTCTTTCTTCACTCTCCTCCAGAAAACACTTTCTTCCCTAATTTCATGTAGTAATCTCAATCAGTAGGTATACCTTTCTGGCGCCAAGGATGACACCTTTTTTAGGCTCCCTATAATTCAAACATGAAAATTACAACACAGTAAAATATTCTCTGTTTAGCTCTTTCATACATAAGTCTCAAATGGGTCTAAGACATCTAAAAGTGTAAGAACATCATAGCTATCCTCAAGTTAAAGAGCCAAAGGGTGATTATTTTTAAATAGGTCACATATCACTTATTTTTGGTTCTTTGAGTACTTACACATTTGTTCATTCTGTTCAATGAAAGTAGGAGATAGCTCCAAAGACACAACTCTTCTTATATCTAATATTTTAGCTACCAGTTTATATTTCTTGCTGAAATATTATTAGGTGAATCTTCTGTCTAGTCAAGGTGCTATTAGCATTATTTTTTTAGTTTAGCATCTTGTTCCATACATTTGGCCACCCAACTTTGCATGATTCCTGTTCTCTTTAGCCTTGAAGCAGACAGGAGCACAATTACTTAAGTAACACCACAAACAAATCACTTTCCATGCCCCCACCTTCTTCCGAGCTATATGCAGAATAAGGGAGCTAAAGTTTTGACTAGTCACTTACAAGCCACAGGACAAGTAAGTCTTTAAGCAATAAGGCTGCTGTTCAACAGAGATGAAATTACCTTTGCAACAAGTTTTAATGAAAGGATCTCAGGCCTTAAAGAGTTTTACCAAGTCCACAGAAGCCAGACTATTTCCCCTTGTATATAAAGTATACTTGGTTTCAGGGAGTAGAAACAAAAACAATTGTTTATAACTCTAATGGGCCCCACCAGGTTTTAGTGATTACTTTTCTAAATGCTGTAGGCACGCTACAGTTTGATTCATCCTGATTCATGTGCAAGGATTTCCTGGGAGGAGACAGACATTTGTTGTATTCCTTCTTCTTACCTCTACTAGTATATCTCTTGAAATAACTCTAAATAACAGTCTAAACGCAAATGAAGTTTTGACTTCACAAACTTCCTTGTTAAGAGGATCTTCGAACTGTCATAAAAGACACGCTGAAGCACTTTGGGCCCTTGGCTCATTTCTTAGTAGATACATGAAGAGACATCACGCCACCTGAACTTGATCCATTCTCTAGACAGAGAATGGTAGCATTTTTTTTCTCTTCATTTTGATAAGCTTTGATGAGCTTTCACTCAGTTAAATGGAGCTCACAATTCTTGTTCAAGAAAGATTTGGGGAGCAAGATAGACCTTTTCTTAGTGAATCCACAGGCTCACAGCTTTTCCATACCGAGATAATTGTGTTTAACCAAGAGAGACTGCTATATGACTTGGTTTCTCTTTGCCTCTCACAGTAATAGTTCACACAGTTTTCTTCCCATTTTCTCTAACACACTTCAGCAGGTCACACTAGAATGCTCAGCCAGACAACCACTACTCTAACAGAATAATGTCACTTTTGGACAGAGAAAAGGCAGCAGTTGTTTGATCAACCCCTTTATTTTAAAATCAAGCCTTTTCACTGTATCTCAACCATAAAAGTAGAAGCAGGCAATTCAGAAGTAAAAAAAAAAAACAAAAAAACAAAAAACCAAAACAAAACAACCCACACAAAACAAAAAACCCAAACAAAAACCAACAAAGGTATCAACAAAAGTATCATCTGAACACTCAGATTGCAAGTCCATTTTTCTTCTAATTTTCTTCTCCAGATAACTGCTAGCAGTATGAGGTCAAGACTACTGTCCCTGGAAAAACCATTCAATTAGCTGGAGGAACACCTTCAAAAGCTGAACCTTTAACATTTACAGTGAAAAATTTTTAACTTAGGATTTCAGAAAAAAATATAGCTGTTGTCTAAATTATTCTTTAGATCCACACATAATCATCAGAAGAAGGCAGCTGTTCTCTCTAAAAACTCTGCAAGTATTCCCCATCTACAGATGTAGTCTAAAGAAGCAAAGATGATGCAAAACAAACATACTTCTTTGGACATGACATGGGACCTACATACCTTCAAGTCCGGAATATTGAACTTTGAATTAGTAGAAAGATTGTTATTTTTTGTAGTTGCTGCATGTAGTTTCTCCCATGTCTGTTGACAGGTTTTTTCCCCAGGAGCAGAAATCAGCCAAAACTCGGTCATTTTTGTTTCTTTATCTTGACACTTTCTGCTTCTGAAGCTAGAGGCAAGATGCTAGAAGAAGAAAAGCGGGGTGGGGAAGAAAGAATATCTGCCATTAGTTCAGGATTCAAAGCTTTGCTTGAAGAAAAACATCTCATTCCATGTTACTATAGCGCAGTTCCAGCCACTGTAAGAGATTTTACCAAGAGTATCACGTGGTTCCAAATTAATTTTTTCCTATCTTCCAAATCACATTTGCACAGTTGGAAAGTCTTTTTAAACTGCCCATCCTGCAAGTTAAAGTGGGCTGAATTTGCAACATTAGCACCTTTCAACTGCCATTCCACAAAAGATTATAAGCAAACAATCTAACTGAAAATAAATCAAATAAAACAGGACTGAAGTCATATTTTCATGGCTGTATATATTTTCCAGCATCTCTATGACAGACAACTTTTTCTGAACGCATACGACAAAAAAGAACCAAATCTCAACTCTGATGTTATAACTTTTCCAATCACTTTTCAGATTAGGACAGTGTTCTAAAGTGCGTAAATGCCTAAAAAATATTTAAATCCTATCAACTTTAGTTTATTCCTTCAAGCAAAGAAGGTTCTCCTGGCAGCTAAAAATTTCAAGTAAAAAGAGGACACTTTCTAGTCCTGGTATTTCTGTTGTCATTGCAGACCTTTAATAATATTATACATATCGGCATTAGTCAAGAGAGTATCAGTACTAAATACAAATTATGTTCAGCTAGTTTGCAAGTGAGCTCAAGCAGTTAAGAGTATATATGTTCTTCTGTCACTAAACCAGAAAAACACAGCTGAGAGGTTTTAATAAGGGAGCGAAGAACAAAAATCAAAGCATACCCTGACAGCATCTAAATGTCAAATTTTGATATTTGCAATGTCTTCTGTAACAGCTTTGAAAGATTAGACACTAACCTACGTGAGCACAGACTGCAGCTCTCAATTATATCTTTTTTTGAGAGAGAATAAAATGTTGTATTTGTAAGAATTAAGACACAGTAGCAAACTTCGCCTAAAACAACAAATATAGGTCCTTCCATCTTTGTAATCACTCTAGGCTTAACAAGTTGTCAAGGGTGTTGAAGCTACAGATGAGCTAAAGAAAGGCCTGTTAGCTGATTCTTTTGTTCAGCTACTCAGGAAGCCTAAAGCTGAAGAAAGTTTGCCAACCATTAAACTAATGTCATGAAGCACATCTTGTCCCTGGTGTAACAGCCATTCTCCTTCAATTAAGGGGCCTTGTTTATAACAAGAGATGATGGCATCCAGTTACTGTGCCTCTTGACGTCTCACATTCCACGACGTCTGGCACACCGTCATGAGGTAGGAGCACAGTAGTGCTATACTCCTAAATACAGGTGATGCCACGGTGAGTGCAGTTCTGTGAGAATCAGAGTATTTACAAGACCAGGCACATGTCCCCACTCCACACAAGCGTCTCTGGCCTGACCCAGCCCAGTTCTGGGCACTCTCCAGAGCTGGAGCCACACACCTGCTTCTATTCAACAGCAGAAAAGCAAGGACCTGGAAATTATCCATGCTTTTCTCACTGGCCCATCTCTCTCTTCTCTCCTAACAAGTTGCCAAAACAGGTTGGAAGAAGAAGGGATAAGGAGTTCTTTGCTCCTGGAAATAGTACAGGTGAGAAAAAGAACCCTGTCTCTGAGAAGGACACACAAAAAGCTTGGGTCTACTTCCCCTGCCATGCTGTGGCCTTGCCTGTTGCGGGGAGATCCCTGCCAAGGGCCCCTCATGCTCAGAAGTGCGTCCTGTAACAATCCTGATGATTTTGGTATCGGGAGGTATCATGAAAAATTAAAGCAACATCAGTCATCACCAACATAACACAGCATCTTACGGGGCTTCTTTGTTTAGGGAAGCACTAACCAAATTATCTCACATAACAGGTCTCCACAGGAGGTCTTCTAATTATCAACGATGTGGAACAAGACCACATTTCCTTTTATTCAGACTACTTTGATGCATTATCTTCCTTAACATGTGCCAAACTCAGTGAACCCATTGCACATGATGTTTTCCTAGGCTTCACTTGAACTCTGGCCCTATAAAAGCCACAGCCATGTTTACAGTAAACTTCACCCACTACATCTGACATGGACACTCAAAGTGCTTAAGCTTTACATTGTTTTTTGCTTGGGTTTGACTAGACTAGGACTAGAAGAGTCTTTGTAACGAATGTTGGATAAACAAACCAGTTTAGGTGGTGGCAGCCGCAGTATGCAAATATCCAAGTAAAAGACAGAAGAGACATAATGTAGAAATCCAGACTCCTATTCAGTAAGACAGATGGAACATTGCATTCTCAAGTTTTCCACTAAAACGTAAATAGCCCCTAAAGAATATGTATAAAGTTTCCAGAGATTATATCATCTAAGGAAACAGTTACATGTTTACAATGACACTGTCTCATTCCTTGCATTACAGATCGGGGAAAAAAGCTCACCATTAAAAATCTAAACATCTTTTCCCAGGAAAGAAAAAACACACACCAAATGCCCAAAAAAACCACTTTAATAGCATAACTGCTTTCAACAAGTAAAGTTTTTCAATCTTTTAAAGTTAATTTTCAAAGACTAACTGTTCAGACTTCATCCGATGACTACCAGTCCACCACAAACAAAAATGAAGTTACAAACACCGGACACACTTGCACAAAACCTTTTTTCATGCTTAAAACCCCCAATGCACTAGAATACTTCATGATTCCTTAATATCAGAGGCAAAAATGGACTGTTCAACTGAATAACCAAGGTCTTTTTCTACCATTCAAAGCAAAGAGGCAAAGGTGAAACCGTTGTAGCTCCCAGGAATCACTAAGTTTGTGGACTTCCCTTCCTCCCCCACCATTTTTGTCTGTGTGGTTGGTTTTCCTGAAGTTCCAATTCTAATAGCCATGGGAAGTAAGATGATTCCCTGTTTCAGCTACCTACTCAGTGGAGGCATTTTCAAATACACACAAGGGAAAAAAAAAAGCCTGGTAGAAGAGTTTTAAACATTTGCTCCTATGGGGGTTTTTTTTATGTAAGGCAGGGGAACAAATCTGAAATCAGAACCATGCGGAACCATGAGCAAGAAGTAGAAAAAGGAGAAGTGCTACAGAATGGTAAGAAAAACAGAAACAGATGCCAGTCAGCCAAAAAATACATACTGACCCACTATAAAAGGAAAGCCGTGAAATTTAAAGAGAAAGACCACAGAATAATACAGGAAATACTGAGTGTTCAAATATTCTAAGGACATAGACAAGTATTTTTTAGTAAACTACTATTTTATTCCTTTGATCTGCACAAATACTGGTATTATAGTCTGCCTTGTGATTCACCGCTGTGATAACTTTATTCTCTCTTTAGGTTAACAGGTATTTTTAAATTGGCACACTTTGGCATCTCAGCAATCTGCAAAACCTACCACGAGTCTCTTTTTGGCCTTAACATTAGAAGATCAGTTACATGGATAGTATAATTTATTAGCTCCACATTGCCTGCAAAAGCCTTATCTTTGACAGTACATTAAAACTACACTATTGCAAGCATGTGATCAGCAAAAAATTCTAGTTCAAAACAGACTGGGATCTCATGGTACTAAGCACTGTCTGTATAAGGACACAACCCTCACTTAAACATCTACAGTCAGAAGCATTGTATGTTGAAACTTAAGTTACAGGGGGAAAAACAAACAACAAAACCAAAGAAGTTCAACAAGAATGCTGGCAGGAGCAAATCTGGCTTAGCTTTTAGTCTTCTCATATCCCAAGAACACCCCTAATGCACAGTTCAAATTTTTAAATACTTGGCTAACAACCTGATGATTAAACTTCTTTCCTTTCTCTACTTTGCTTATGATTGCAACTGGATGCATTAAATAAAGCTAAGAATGCAAAGCAGAAGCAGGGAGGATGACCCCAACAAAAAGTTGCCTATGAGCTATCATCTCACCTTCCTCACTCCGCAAGACCATTAGCTGCATCATTCCAGTCCAATTTTCTCTGACTTTTCTGCTTTCAGGCTTTTGGACAACCAACCAAGTGAATAACCAAAAAAAAAAAAAAAAGGTAAAAAGCATAAAGCCTAGAATACTAGAATAGGCAGTAAGAACAGACAAGTGAACACTTGTTTACACCATGTACCTCTACGATCATCCCTTTTTTGTAATGTACTATTGAGTAGACCGTCATAACATAGTTTCACCTAATCACTGGTAGCTATTTTTGCTGTTTTAATTGTTTCTGATGTACGCTCATTAAAAGAAATACTCATAAATGGATATCCAAATACATAAATGGAATTGTCTACAACACATAAATCTATCATTTTAAAAACATTCTATACTATAGCATGAGTTAATCAAGCTAATGCTTTCAAGGTGATGTAATTTTTTTTACTGATTATTGTCCATTCAGTACCCTACCACACTATATTCAGTAGAAATTACAGTCCCAGTTCTGATGAATAGGGGTAAAGGAGTGAAACTGCTTCCAAGATGTCATCGTAAGCATTTTCTGGCCAACTTCAGCAAATAGGGTTTGCTGCACAACTGAAAAAAATGTCAGGAAAATGAGAAACAAAGTTTACCTAAGAATCTCTCTATAGACCATGCTGAACCAAAGTTCAGCACTTCCAGAACAGGTTCTGGAGCTCCAACTTTATATTCAGCACTGAGCTAGCTACCTTGATACTTCTAATTTCACAGGTCATGAAATTACTATTTTAATACTGATTGACAAAGCCACCCATATCTCCAAAAAAACATATTTAACCTTGCAAGACCACCAGTACTTTAACCAACCCTCACCCTGTTCAGTACTCACAAAGAATGCAAGTTCTCATTTATAAGGGCGTCATACTAAAAATTCATTAGAATACAATTTTCTCATTTTAGATTGAATAACTGGGCAGCATCCCATTGAGCTTCTCTTAACACTTTCTCATAAGCAAACCTGCAAGTAGCGTTGAAGTTTAGCAGTCTTCCATGTGCTGTTACAGAGAGATTTAAGTAACATAAACATATTGCCAAGATGTTCTGCTAGAAATAAGCACAACTCATCTATAAAACGCTTGAAATATTTCATCCCTTGAAGCTTTCCTTTGGGGAACCTGTTTTTGAACCTTAACCATCCCAATGCCCAAAGTAAGTTTCACTTATTATTTAAGAGGTATTTTGCGTGACTACCCATAATTTATACTGCTTAATTTCTACATTACTAGGACAAATGGATTTCCAAAGAAAAATCTCCCATACAGTATAGTATACTATAATCTAAGTAATAAAACAGTTGAACTGCTGTTTCAATGCTGTACCTGGAAACGCATATTGTGATGTCAAAAGACAACCTCAGCCAAGACACTGCAGTGCATTTTTCAAAGACAACAGGGCTAGGAGGAGGGGACCATCGGTTCTTCTTTCTCTTCAGCTCAACAGGAAAACTCAATTTACTAACGCGACTTAGAAGTCTCCCAATATCCAGCACTAAGTCCCAGAGAGTCATTTCTTTAAGCTCGCCCTCAGAAATAACTTCCAACTCCCGGCGTTTGGGCCTTGGCTGCCTGCACATGCCATAAACAGAAGTGGCCACAAACGAGGAAGCCCGAGCTACGCCCGGGAAGGTTTCACACGGGAGAGTCCACACAGGCCCCGAGCAGAGGCACCCCGGGGCCGGTACGCGGGGCGGGGGGAGCCGCTGATCGGGATCACAGGGATTATGCACCAGCTCCCGCAGCCCGGGCGGGCGGCACCTGCCCCCGCCGCCAACAGCGCGGCCTCCCCGGACCGCGCTTTCACTTCGCCCTCCGCAAGGCAAAAACCCCACGGCGGCGGCTGCCTCGCTCCCGGCGCAGCCCGGCAGAGCGGCGGCAGGGCAGTCCCGAGGCCCGACAGCCCCGGGAGCGGGGCCGAGGCTCCTCAGAGCCCCCGAGAGACGCGGCGGTAGCGCCGGGCCCGGCCGGCGCTGCCCTTCACGCCAGGCCCGGCGCGGCCCGCCGCCGGGGGAG
>VZSF01015611.1:71466-101775 GCA_013398295.1 Chionis minor | reverse complement strand
CCGCCGCCGGTACGGACGCCGCCAGCCCCCACCGGGGGCCGAGCCGGGCTGCCTGCGGCCGCTACGGGCGCCTAAGGGCCCGGTAGGGTCCAGCGGGCACTGGCCGCCTCGAGGCCTGGTCAGCAGTGGCTGTGTCAGGGCCTGGTCAGCAATGGCCGCCTTGGGGCCTGGTCAGCAGTGGCTGTGTCAGGGCCTGGTCAGCAATGGCCGCCTCAGGGCCTGGTCAGCAGTGGCTGCCTCAGGACCCGGCGGGCTCGGGCAGCTTCTGATAAATCTGGGCTGGATTTGGGAATTTGTGGGAAAAACACATATGGATCAGAGCGGCCTTGTCCGCCACAAGGAAGCTGATGGTGCTAAGAAGGCGTTATATGATTTTGCCCTTAGTGTAAAGGATAGCCAGGTTTGACAACGTGTATGTTTGTTCTTGCTGCGGATGGCTAATTTTCCTCAGATCGGTTCCTGGAAAATGGCCTGGTAGTTCAGTGATCAAAACTATCAGTCTGTGTGTACTTCAATGGTCTTGGTCTGTGGTGAAGGACTTGGGAAAGAAGGCAATATGCATGCCAGTGAAGAGTGGGTAAGGCTTAGAAAGAAACTTGCAGTTCTATTTCGGCACCAAACCCCAACTTGCTTATCTCACACAGTAGTTGCTAAGTGAAAAATAGCAGGTAGTAAATTGCTGCAGTACTAGCGAAGTCAATTTGTTTTATTGCGTGAAACTGTTTGTCATCTTAATTCACCATATTATCTGCAGAAAGCAGGAACCATATACAAAAAGCAAACTTTTTTTTTTTGCTGGTTTTGGTGGACCAAATGATTAACTCCTATTTTTCTGCTTTTTTGGGGGGTTTTTTTTTTTTTTTTTCTTTCCCCAAATAGGCATGAGTTAGGACCATCTATAGCTGTGGGTGGCTACTGGGGAACTGCAGCACAGGGGAAACACAAATGCGACCATAGATACCAAAAAGGTGATTTCATGTAGTCCCAGCCCAGCAAAGGATGTGGCTGTACGGCTCTGGGAGCAACTCCATGCCTCTAGGGGTCTTCTCCCCCTCAGGTGTTTATAGATCTAGCAGCTCCAAACTCTGCTTAGTCGAGTTGAAGGTGTGCATGTTGTTAAACAACCCCTAATGTGGCACATCAGTCTTTCTTCAGACATTTATTTTGTTCTTCAACCGCCAGAGGCTTCCAAAAACGTTCCCGTTACTGAATTGCCCACAGGCATTTATAATGCTCTCAAGATGCTCCTACCGGTAGAATTTAGTTAGATATTTATTGTATCACTATAAAAAAATATAGTCTAAATTCAGTAGAACAGAGACTTACCCACATCAAAAGTGGGCAAACTTATTTTTAAATACCCACATTACAAACTAGCAAGAATAATTTCTTAATGGCTGAATTACTATAATTCAATCAGGTTTCAGTGGATATTCTTATAAAACTTTATAACGGACACATTTTCTCATTATTACTGCAAGCCGTTCCCTCAAAATGTGGCAATATATGCCATATGCCAACACTAACTAGCAAATGCAAGTCATTATCTCTGTTATTTTTGGAACAAGATAAGATTTTTTTGAGTGATCCGTAGCTCCAAGCTATCAGTCGGAAACTTGGCATTAACATCTATAAATAAACAGAGTAGTTAGTTAATGATACTATAAAATCAGTACTTAACAGAAGAATAGCAAGCATTTCTAACCTGCATGACAACGTGCTTGTAAAACCGCAGGAGGGGATTCTGAGAACAAGGACCTATGATCCGCCACTTCAAGTCCACTGCCTAATGTGGTTGATTATATGACAATATTTGCCATTTGGTTAATTAAGATCAACAAGGTACAAAGCAAGGCCGTAGGCAATCTGTAACTCTTCACTAGAAAACAGAAAAGGAAAAAAGAATTAACGCAAACTTAATAATTGGGATATTAGCACCCTCAGAATAAATACACAGTACCAGCGAGCTGTCAGTGAGAAACCAAAGCCAGGTGTGCAGTAATTATAAACTGCATTATGGGGAATGCTGTAACAGGTAACATTTAAAACCAGAGTGGGTATATGGTAGATTAAACAGGTATGTTCACTAATATTTTTATAGACGTGCTTGCCTGTAACATTGCTCCATCTGGCCTGACAAGGATATTTTTATGAGGATTCACAAGCCTGCAAGAAATAGTATGCACTTTNTTCAAAAAATAATTTTCTTTTTTTTTTTTTTTTTTTATGGCTTGAGAAATTTATTTGGGGGGCGGAACTGCAGTGGGTCTTTTTAATCTCAATAGTTTTCTGTTGTGGTTTGTTTGGTTTTTTTAATAATTAATCTTTAAATCATTGCATACAAATCTCATTCTACAACCCAAGTTTATGTCAAAAAAGACTTTGGATCAGCTCTTCACATAGGCCAGTATTCAGCTTTGAATATCCGAATGACTCATTTTTGTTCAGGATAACTCTTATGCACAGGCTAAACACTGACTGACTTGAGTGTTCATCAGGGTGCAGAGAGATATTTGCAGATAAAACTACTTAGGATTGAGAAAGCTTACCTAGGAGTTAGGCAAGAGGCAGCAGGGGGCCAGGGTTGCCCTTAGGCCTGATCTTTTAGCAGCTGCATGAAGTGGTTGCTCTTTTAGATTTGGAGAGAAAATAAGAACAGGAGACAGGTTATGGAAGTAGCTGCTGCTGTTTGAAAATCCTGGTGGTGAAAGTAACACTACCCAGGGCTAGAAGAGTCCCACAGGGCTTATATGACCCGGAGCATGTGTGCCACACCAGGCAGCGACGAGGAGTTCCCAGCTGGGGAATCCGGGGAATCCACGCCTGCTGTGCCGAAGCCTCAGCCAAAAAGCCCATTGCAGGCTGCTGTCAGAAGCCATCCAAGGACTCAGTCCTGTGAAAGCCTTCTTATTTGCTTAGTGAGTCGAGGTTTCTGTTCCACATTCCCTCATGGAGACAAATGTTTCCAAAATTAATGTGGTGAAAAGATTTTAGTTTTTAATTCTAGTGCAGTGACTCTTGACATGTCTGAGCATTTCTGAGGGAAATACAGATTTTATTTGAATTCTGACTATTCGCCCATTCTGTTTCTATTTATTTGTTTTAATTTGTCGCCAAATTTTCTGCAATGATCTCTGCAGAGCTATGTGTTCTTCTTTGGTATGTAGATGACATATACAACAGGGATTGGCAGAGATGGTGTAGGTTTCCCTCGCTTTCTGGCATTCTCTGAGGCTTATACAAACAAAAGCTGACAAACTGAATTCCTGAAGACAATGGAAATATTATCATCAGTTTTAACATGATTGGAATTTTCCTCACAGTTTTATTCATGTGACAGTGGGATTTTTTTTATTCTGGTGATAAAGGTGCTAAAATGAAAGATTCTGTACAATCTGCAGGGGTAAAGCCCTAAAAATGGAAAACTGTATTTTCTAAAGCTTGAAAATATCTGTGGATCAAAAGATATAAAAAAATAATGTTGCTGTACACATATCCCAGTATCGAGTTGTGCAGGATTCAAGTATCTGAAAAAATAAGAAATACAGCGGGGTAAGATTGTGATGTTCAGGGTAACACAGGCAAACTGCAGTGTAAGACCCTGTCCTCCAGCCTCCATGGGTTTGACTGATAGGAGAATGAGAGAAAAAATATTCTTGTTTTCCCAAAGTTATTCAAAGGAAATGGAGAGAAAATAAATTTGTATTACTTTGTTATTTACTTTTATTTTTCCTGGAGGTGGCTTTTTGAAAGCATTTTAATAAAAGATACCTGTCAAAGCACATTGTGTTTTAATCTTTCTTGATGTTGTCTGGGAGACACAAGCCTTAAGATTGAAATTTAAGTCTTTGAAAAAAGATGTTTGCAAACCGGAGCAGAAACGGTATATTTTCTTCAGCCCAGCTTTGTGAAGGAGACAGAATGTCTCTTCCCTGGCTGCTTCTTTGCTTTAAAACTGCCTCCCTGGCTTTCAGCTTCAGAACAAGGACTTGAGGAAAATAATAGATTTGAATTTTCCAAAAATTTTAAAATTCCTGAATTGCTCCCATTGACGTTGAAGTCCCCATTTGTATGTATTTATGCATATGAGCATTTCATTGTTTTATACACTGTGGGCAGCATCAGGACAGGTGCAGAAAGACTGAAATAGTGATGCTTAAGCTCCGGGGCAGGAGATACTCTGACAGACTCGAAGTCCCCACATCCGATGTTCCAAGTCAAGCAGAGGTAAGTTACGAACAGCGTTTGCGATCCCAAGCGTAAGCTCCACACGGACAGCCATGACCACTGCCTCACCTGCTCAGTGCAGGGCAGAGGGTCCTCGAGGACCCTGCAGATGCCGGGCTCGGAGCTGAGATATTTAGGAGAGCACCTGATTCAGGGAAGGGGGCAGTGGGATGCTCAGTGCTGTCGTGATGTGAGCCTTTGATTTAGAGCTCTGTTGCAGAGATAAGCTGATGGGGACTTCTTGTGGGGCCCTAGCTCCGGGCTTGGATCGATCGGAAGGGGCTGGGAAGGCTGTAGGGCTGTACAGTTAGCAACGCCCGGGGACACATTGAGCACTTCCATCCTTCCATTCAGCACATCCGTGCTGCTGCATCGGGCTCCGTGTTGGCCCTGCTCTCAAACAGCGCCAAGTCAGGCAAGGTCCCCTGTGGCTGGCACACCTGCGTCCGCGGCAGAGCCCGGCTGGCCCGGCTGTGCCGGCAGAACCTGCAGGGTGCACGGTGTTCCAGGCAGCTGCCAGTTTGCCCAGCAGAGCCCCTGGGGGAGTCTGTCAGCAGAATGGTTGGATGCTTCGGGAGCTGTGGGAGCAGCCAGGAATAAGCTCTTGCAAATACCAGTGATGCCAGATGTCACTTCACTGGAGTTAAATGCCTGAACCCCACTGTGAATCTTCACTGAACTGAAATTCCATTTAGGTAATTTCAGTATCATAGAATAGTATTTAAATGAATGGTATGTCTGTATATTCTGATAAATGGAAGCAATATATAGTCACAGCAGTAATAGCAATAATGGGTCTGCAACTTGCATTTTATGAAAGATTGTGAAGATACGAGTGCCAATCAAGTATGAACTATTTTAACCTGACACCCAGCTCTGCGAGCACTCGTTTAACCGAGCAGGACGTCCCTTGTGCCTTTGTAGGAGGCACCTTTCAACACAGAAGTTGCTGGCTAGAGTAGAGATAATACAGGCTACTAGCACAGTGGTTTTGACAGGAAAAGCAAAAGTCCTGTCTTACTCCTACATAACTGTCCTAGAGATTTTTCCTTTAAAAATTATTTTTTAAAAAAGTGATTTGAGTAACTTACTGTATTATCTTAACTTCTCAGTTTCCTCTCATTCAAATCTTTTGCTTATAATCTTGGCCAAATATTTTCCCCACCATAGCATTATATTAGGAAAGGTTTTGGGGCACAGTTTGATAAGAAAATATTTGACATCAGATCCAGCTTACAAAGTCATCGTCTCCCTTCTGTGTCCTGGTCTGCCTGTCCTACCCTGCGTTACCTCCCATTTTGCCCAGTGCTTCACCAGCAGAAGCAATCTGCAGCCATGCAGTGGACCCATGTGGCTTTAAAAAAACCCCTTTTTCCACCCCCTCCTGTAATTTTTCAGTTGAATCAGTTTTTTCATCTCCTCAGTGGCTGTAAATGTGCCAGCACTTGGAAGGAGAGAGCCTGTGGGAGAGCGAGAGGCTCAGAAGGTCCGAGAACACTGAGCTGTACAGCTGATTCATGCAGCACTTCCACTGAATCATGTCCTCACATAAAGAAAATTGTGTATGTGTTTATGGTTTATATGCTGTTACACGTTTCTTATGCAAACTACAACAAAAATATCTTCCAAATACGGATCTCATAAATCATGTGCATTTTATCTTTACTTAAAATTTCTGATAGAGGGCAATGTTAGTACAGCTCATCTTGTGATTCCTAGTTCTGTCCTCATTTCTCCCAGTCGATAAACGATGGTATGTCTGGCTCTTCACAGACGTGCAGCAAAGCTAATATTTCACTGGAGGTTCCCAGGAGCTGAAGTCTCATTTTGCTCAGCATACCTCCAAGGTGACTGCATTGACTATGTGACACTTACGCATCACTGCCTGTTTATTTTTAATTTGCCAAAAGGGCAGTGATTTACCTGCTGGTAAATTTAGATATTTAAGTATATTCCCCAAATGACAGTGGAATTCTTCTCTTTCTTCTTACAGTAGGGTTTTTTACCCAAGGGCAGATGGACTAAAGAAGTGTTAAAATTTGGACGGTATATTGGAAGTTCTCGGTATGGGCAATACAGTGAGAATGAGCAAAGTCTGTTAAAACCAGCTAAGCCTCTGTCCAAAGCACAACTACATTTTCATTCGACTTGATGACCTGTGGTTTCTTTTGCTCATCTTTGTATTATTCAGAATTTATTGGTCCTGTTCAGTAATAGAAGCAACCTTCAGGAAAAGACTCGGGAAAGCCTGAGAACAAGAGGTAACGGGCACAAACTTGACCATAGGAAGTTCCATCTGAACATGAGGAGAAACTCCTTTCCTTTGAGGGTGGCAGAGCACTGGATCAGGCTGCCCAGAGAGGTGGTGGAGTCTCCGACTCTGGAGACATTCCAAACCCGCCTGGACCCCATCCTGTGCATCCTGCTGTAGGTGGACCTGCTCTGGCAGGGGGGTTGGACCAGATGATCTTCAGAGGTCCCTTCCAACCCTTAACATTCTGTGATTCTGTGAAGGCTGGTCTCAGGATGATGTGATGGTACAAGTAGTATCTTCAGGGAAAAACTAATGAAAATTGGTGTTGTCTAGTTTTTCTTGAGCTTGGAACAGATGTTTCCAGGCCTGGTAAAAGCAGAAAACATCAAAACTTTGAAGAGTTTTGTAGCGGTGTGATGGTCTCTCCAAAGATTTAGCTAAGTCCTCCATCTCACATTTGTTTTCTAATGGGACAATTTTTCTGGGTTGGATGTCACCAGGAAGGAGAGTTCTGGGGGTTTATTACAAAAACAGAATCACAAGGCTTCATTTTTCCAATCTTACAGAAGCTGCAGGTGAATGCAGCATCATTATGTTGCCCATTAATGAAAGTGCAGAAAAAAACTTAGTTTTAATTTGATGTTCAAATGAAAATGCTGCTTGATCTAACGTCTTTTATTAAGTATTTTTATGGTCTTCATCAGTATAATGTTCAGTTTATGGGAGTTTTTTCATGGTTGTTGATGTTCCTGTAACTTAGGGATAAGGTTATGGTGACGAGTATACTCTGAAATGGGCAGTAGTTAAGTCTTAGACATGGAAACAAAGCCTTGGGTTTGAAAATGGTGGTTGAGTCTAGGAGAAGGCTGTCAGTTTTGCTGTGTTTGAAGAAATATAAAGTTAAAACCTACCAGACTAATTCAGCTGCAAAGCTTCCATTGAATGTATGGAATAGGATTACACCCTGGGGATACAATTGAAGCATAGTAAAATTACAATCTATGTTATATGCAAGAGGTGAATTTTAACAGCAAGGCCCAGATAAACGAACATTCATGCCATCCAACCAGCTAACAGTCGCGAGACATGTCATCTCAGACCCGATTTTTTTACTGCTGTGTAGGACGGTATTGATTTTTCCCGTGAAAAGAAGACCTGAAACACAGCCAGGCTAGTGGTTTATCATTGTGTATTAGCCAAAACGAAGTAAAAAAAGATTATTTTAAAGGTGAGTTACTGTGCATTCATAGCAGAGTTTGGGAGTCCAGACAGAACATTTGCTCCCAGTAAAATATTGCTTGTTGGAAAGCTACTCATTCCTTTACCAGAATGAAGCGACCTCACAGAAGGCACCCAAATTTGTAGCAGCACTTGCTCCTTATTTAAGAGGATAAGTGATCACCCAGCAGTGGCATTTTGGATATTTTATCTTTGAGTCTATTCTAAAAGTACATTCCAAAGTTCAGGCAAAGAGACATTTTATTCTCTGGAACGCAGAAACACAACAAGCACCTTTCAGTTAATTCCATCTCCATCCTTTGCATCTTTTTGCCCTTTGCTTATTCTGAAGCTGAAAATATTCAAGATCTCTCTTTTTACTGAGCTCTTCTGAACTTGGGTTAAATAATGTACTAGATTCTTCCATGTCAAATTCCTTTGAATCACGTTTATTCTGCTTGGGTGAATTAGCAACTGGATCAACTGCTTCAATTAAACAATGAAGATAGACATGCACTTGCACTGACTTCCCTGGATTTGGGAAATACAATATGAAACATGACCTTCTTAAGATAAGGCACGCATTGAGAACAAGACAGATAGCTAGAAGAACTCTTGACGCTTATTACATGAGTTTGAAGCAGCTGTAAGATAACGACGCACCTTTTCTTGCCTAAAGCACAACTTGGATGGCAAACAATCAAATTTGGTAGCTGCAATTATGGATTTCGTGTGAGGTAATACCTAACACATTGCAGGTGAGAAATGGGATGTAAAAGTGTGAATAATAATAAATAATAGCAGCAACAATATCTCTTTAACACCATTTTCATTTGTAAATCTCAAAGCGATACGTGTCTCTCATATCTTTGTTTTATGGATGAGGAGAATGCAGTGTCGGGAAGTGACCTGATTTGCTCCTGGTAAAGCAGTGTTAGAGCAAAGATTGAACGCAAGTTTTCACCCTAGTCCAGGGTGAGAATGGCCCCACTGAAGGAATGGCTGCCTTCTCCAGCATGTCTTTTCTTATCAACAGCAGAAAGTTAGATTTAATTTGAAATGCAACTCTACTAGTAGGACTACCATGCAAAGGCTGGCTGCAAGGATGCACTTCCCAGTAAAGGAGATCTTAGAAAAGGACAGAAATGGTACAGTTCAACTTGGAATCATTATATTTGGAGTACTGGTGGATGAAAAACTGGACATGAGCTGGTAATGTGCGCTTGCAGCCCGGAAAGCCAACTGCATCCTGGGCTGCATCAAAAGAAGTGTGGCCAGTAGGTCGAGGGAGGTGGTTCTGCCCCTCTGCTGTGCTCTGGTGAGACCCCACCTGGAGTACTGCATTCAGTTCTGGACTCCTCAGCACAGGAAGGACATGGACCTGTTGGAGCGGGTCAAGATGATCAGAGGGCTGGAGCACCTCTCCTATGAGGACAGGCTGAGAGAGTTGGGGTTGTTCAGCCTGGAGAAGAGGACACCATATTGCAGACTTTCAGTACTTAAAGGAGGCTTATAAAAAATGGGGACAAACTTTTTTTAGCAGGGCTTGTTCCAATAGGACAGGGGGTAATGGTTTCAAACTAAAAGAGAGTAAATTCAGATTAAGTATAAGGAATATCTTATAGATATCGATATAGATCTTATATCTTATAGACATAAGAAGACATTTTTTCCAATGAGGGTGGTGAAATACTGGCGCAGGTTGCCCAGAGAGGTGGCAGATGCCCCATCCCTGGAAACATTCAAGGTCAGGTTGGACAGGGCTCTGAGCAACCTGATCTAGTCGAAGACGTCCCTCCTTATGACAGGGGGGTTGGACTAGATGACCTTTAAAGGTCCCTTCCAACCCAAATTATTCTATAATTCTTTGATTCTGTGATATTTGAAACCAACTGTGTGAACCAGCTGTCTTACAAGCTGTGTAACAGGTAAAAATGTGCTCAGGAAGTTGCTAATAGGAAAGGAATGGTTTCTTTGGCCATGATGGAAGGGAAGGTTGTCTAGCTGGACAATAACTCCACAGAAAGCTTTGGTTCTTCCCGTTTAGAAAAAGACTTTGGCAGACAGTGCTCACAAAAGTGCTTGGTGAATCACTTCCCTTCCTCTGCGGTTGAACGAGGTCCCTATGCTACCTGCAGCAACCGTGTATAAAACAATTATTAGGAAAGTAACTATTTTTTTCTTTCTTTAATGGTGTTTTGTGTGTTTTATGTCTTCTCTGGGCAAGTTAATTGCTCTTGACTTCTTCCCTCCTGTCTGCTTTTCTTCTTCTCAGTATGTTTTTCCTGTTTACAGATTCAAAGATCTTCCTCACACGTTGCACATCGATCTGCTCCTCTCCTCCACGAGCCCTCCAGGGCAATACTGTCCTACAAGTGAGGGACTGCTCTGGTTGCTGTGCTGTGGTAGCCCTGATGTGGGGATGGCCCTGGAGTTCCCTTCATCCCTTCTCTTAAATAACAACAACTCCCAGGAGCTTTTGGCTCACAGGTTTCCAGGGTACCAGGAGCAGAAGTTGAGCCTGGGTTTAATCTCCTGTATATTTAGCTTATCCTGATCTGGTCCTGTAGTTGCATCACTGGGTTTGGAGGAGCTACACATATCTGGAATTGTGCAGTTTGGTCGGAGATGCTGAATGCTGTGGCCACGAGGACAGAGTGTGTTGGGAAATCCTGGATGTGCCTGTAGTACATGCCCGGATGAGATGCAGTGGTTGTGCAGTACAGACCAGGAGAAACAGGGTGGCATCCCTGTGAGACCTCCTTAATCTCACAAAGCAAAGTGCTCAGCATGAATATCCCTCCACTCCTTATTTCTATGGCGTTTAGAGAAACGAAAGGTGAAGCCCGCTCAGGTATTCAGAGAGAAACGGTGACTAATTTAGTTTGGAAAGGACCTCTGCGGGTCTCCAGTTTGACTCCCTGCTTAAAGCCAAGGGTCTGAGGTGGAACAGAGGTGAGACGCCTGGAGATCAGGGCTGGAGGTCTACCCCAAGGGAGGCACCTGAAGGCCCATCACCTTTTGGCTCTTTGCAAACACCGTGGATCAGTTGGAAAATGCCATCATAACAAGCACAGCAAGGACACTTGGGGTTCAGCCCCTTTCATCCTTTCATACACACAATTAAGCGTGTTTAATAGAAACAGTCCTTTTGGTAGACATGGTAGAGGTAGGGAACATGAGGCTTTGTCTGAACTACTTAAGTTGCAAAAATCTCACTATTAAAACCTCACATTTTAAAATGGACCTAGTTTAAGTAGGGCAGTTTTTCCCTTATAGACATGCCCTGGGGCATGGAGAGATTAACATCATCCTTCCCTATGTCTGGAGCATCCTCAGCTCCCGTTACTTTCATTTGGGAATATGAATGCTTAACCATTATGGAAATCTGGCCCTCAGCAATGGGTCTGGGGAGACACGTATTTGTTACAGCAAGGCAGAGATATGAATGAGAGCAGAAATTTGGGATTCACAGCAGGGAAGGGGCCAAGGAAAACCATCAAGCGGTTCTGTAGGATGGCTCTGCTCTCCTACCTTCCCTTTCCTCCATAGCCAGCCACCGCTGGTCCTATACATAGGTATATCTATACCTCCCTGGGGTGATGCAGCTCTGCAGTGCTCTGCTCAGACCCACATCAGCATCAGGAGATGTCCAGGGAGCCAGGACTGGTGTCCAGGGTACACACAGTATATCAGCTTGCTTTGCCATGTTAGCTTGTTTCTGATAAAAGTAAATTATTTACATCTCTGTGACAAAGTGGATCTTGTGTCTGTGTGGAGAGCACACGGCTAAGCAAGGGCTGGCCGGGCAGAAAGAGTAGGGCGTGTTTCTGGGCTTCATTACTCAGAACCATAATGCTGATAGTAACACACAAACTGCAGCATTGTGAGCTCCAAAAAACTCAAAATAAGTAATTAAAATAAAATCTCATGATTGTGTTTGTGAGTTATTTGCTGCTTTCTGATGCGACTAATGATCCCCACCTGTGAGTTTTTCTACACAGCCTATGATTTTTTTTTCCTTTAATGAATGTGCAGATCCCTTCACTGCGACAACTGGGCAGAAAACCCGTGTAATATCCCAGGCTCTCGCAATCCCTTAGCGCGCGTTGCGACACTGCGGCTGCCTCGCTTCGTTTGCAGAGAGACCTTTTGCCTCGGCAGCTCACACATCCCCTTGGTCTTAATGTCACGCTGCCGGCCCAATGGATTAATCCACACTTTGTGATCTGATAAGAGCTGGTGCTTGCAGGGAAAGTGGAGTATTGGAGTGAGATCTAATACTTGATACTTCCTTTGCTTAGTTGGTGATGTGCACAGACTGCTGGGTATTTCTGCTTATGTGATTATTTTTTAAATTTGATTTCTTATTACTCAGTTTATTTTTCCAGAGAGTTCGTGTATCTCTAAATAAATTTCTTAGAAGTGTCCCTTTGTGGAAAGGGAGTGTGCAGGGCTAATTATGATTGAGAATTAGCATATATCTAAGGCCACAACAGACCGGTAATCTGACATATATCTGTTTTGAAAGGGCAGTGAACAAACACTCCTGGGAGCCTCCACCTCCCATCCAGCCACCGGGTAGTTCGTTCACTAGATTTAACATTTTTTGGATCTTCACTTCCAAGTTATTCATTAATTTATACAAGAAGTAAAATACACGAGCAGGTGAGAGACTGCTTAAACGGAATGCCATTGTCACCAAGGCTATTGCTATTACAAAGTCACACCATTTTCCAAGATGACATACATGCGTGTGCCACACCAGCTGTTTTTCTGGATTAGGCATGTGGCTCACATAGTCTGATACCCTTCCCCTGACAGCAGTCAGCAGAGGAGAGGCAAGAAATGTCCTAATCCTGACTAGCTGAGGACTGGGGTAAGCCCTGACTGCTTTCAAAATTTCAAACTGTTGCAACTCTGAACACTTGTGTTAGTATTCATGCCCTCACTGACTCATACAGAGTTTTTGCCATCGGTAACATTTAGCAATTTAGAGCCCCACAGCTGAACTATCCATCATGAGAAACAACCTAATGTCACATCACTTCTGAATGTGTCACAATTTGATTTCTTCAACCGTCCCTTTCTCCTTGCACCGTGAGAGAGAATGGAAATCCGTACTACAGCTTTTCTATGTTGTCATCATCTGATGCATTCCTGTTACTCGTGTTTCTGCGCTTAAGCAGACTTTTCCATCTTCATCTTATCCACCCTGGAAATAAGCTGTTGACAAGTAAGTGAGAGCGCGAATTCAAAGTGCAATACCATTTTGCACAAGCTTCTTGTCTGGCCACCCCTGCTCCAAACTCAGAGGGCATTTTAAAGTGTGTTCCAGCTTATTCCGCTGCACACAGAGAGCACGTTGCAGCCGTGCCAGCTTACTCCCCAGAGCTCAGATATTTTCCCACCACACCTCAACAAGTGGGGCAGACGTGCCGAGGTGCAACCGCACAGCGATATCGTCTGGGCAGGACAGCCGTGTTCCCTGGCAGCCTCTGCTGCTATCCTGGTGCAGGCAGCCTCTCCAGGAGGTCGTTGATGACTTCCCCCAAAGCCTCCTTTGAGCCCCTCTGACTCTGTAGTTCCTGAAATAGGGTTAAGTGCCGTCATCGGGCGTGCAGGGATGGCTGGGCACACTGCAAAAGGAGGGGCAGAGAGGGTTTTAGGGAGATTACTTGGCTGCAATTTTACAAATTATGGGTAATATGGAAGATGAGGTTTCAAGTGATCAAAAAAGGAGAAGGTAGGACAGAAGTGTCCCTCTGATCGTTATCTCTGCATTTGCTGTGCAGCCACAAACTGTCTGGTGTCCTGGTCCAAGGAGAATTTGGTCATATGGGCGAGTTTGGAAGGCGGCTGGGTGTAATTCCTCTGCTTTTACAGCAATAGTATGTCTCAGGTGGGACTCTACAGAGCTGTTAGTTTTATTTGTTGGTTGGGGGTTTTTTTCATTTACAGATTATCCGAACATTTGAGCTACGAGAGTGGTGTGGAAATCATATACTCTGTACGGACTTTCCCCTTAAAGGCAAGCTTAGAGCGTAAAAGGTCTCCCAGGCTCTGCGGAGGGCTGGCAGCAGTTTCTGAGCAACGGCCAAAAATATGTTCTTGCAGCAGTGTTTCCACATTGATGGCACTACAACAGAGGCAGCTCTGCTAGAGACGGAGCAGGCAAACCCACGCTTTGGCAGGATGGAGAGATCTGCCTGCCTAGACGTAAGGGTAGCTGTCATCTTCGCCGTTTTATTTGTCTTCGCCTGAGGCAGTGATAGGAATTATGTTCACACTGCAAATAAAAATAGTCCTAGAAAATATATCCTAGGTCTTTATCCTCTCGCTTTTATCTTACCCGAGAGTTATCGGCATGGCTTTGGAAAGCTGATACTCTCTGAACACAGCACGAGCCCTCTAAAGCGTTGGGTGCTGGAAAGGCAACTAATTACTGGGTAGTTACAAGTGCTGCAGAGAAGGAAGGAGGCGAGAAACCCCCTGAACTTTCCACCGTTTCAGTCTCGCTTTAGCTGCCGTGGATTTAGCACCCATTTCAGCTGGGGCCAAGAAGAGGTTTCGAATGACTCGTGCAAAGGGACTAAAGTTTCAGGGTAGCACATGCCCGGGAGGACATTCTCTTCTACCTAGCTAATTCCCAAAATATAATCGGCAGGCACCGGCTGAGCCGAGGGAGCCTCTCGCGTGTAGAGCGCTTTGCCCTGCCGGCTGACCTAGTTGCGGATGCGGGAGTCGCACACAATGCCAAGCCTGTTCCGTGACTGCAGATTTCTTCGCGCAAACAAGTAGGCAAGAACTTAAAGAAAAGCTTCAGCCGTGCCGATAAGCTTGTAGGGGCACATAGGGCTTGTTTGTTTGGTTTGGGGTTTGGTTTGGCCTTTCTCTGAACCTGGCTAAGATGGAAAGCTGTAGTAAGCTTCAGCGCAGCGCACGAGGCTGGAGGAGGCTGACCCACAGCTCCATGGCCGTTTGGGGCTTGCAGGAGCCTATGCAGCGTCAGTCTTGCTCCGTATGTCATGTCTTCCAGTGCCCTGGAAGTGTTTGCTCTGTCATGCCGGTTTCTTAGTTGGAGATATGAAAGAAAAGATTGAAACGGTCTGTGTTATAACACACCCTAGTCAAAGGCATCACAAGGTTTCTGTGAGGCAAGCGGCATCGGTGACGTTTCCGTGCCTGACTACCCGTGATTTCCATATCACTGAACATTAAAGACACTTTGAGGAACATTAGAGGGACCTGAATTTCAGAAGAAAAGCACGGAGCTGTTTGTGATGAGTTGCTCTGTAAGGACTACATCATCCTTAAAGGACCAGCTATGAACTTGCGAGTGCTGGTCTAGATCCTTTTCCCTTCCAAAAGCACACAAATATAAAAATTGTCCTGCGCTTGCAAATACAGCTTAGACTAGTCAGATGCGTTTTAGCACCACGCCATGTAAGTATTTTGGGATGGAATTACAAAATTATTTTTGTAATATTCAGAAAATTCTTTTCATTAATAAAACTTTCTTTCCAGCATCAGGCGTGGTCCATGAAGTGTCAGAGCTTAGGGTAACTTATGGTGACACTAGAGGCACCTACTGCCCCTCAGGAGCGAGGCTTCCTGCTGGAGGGAGCCTGTGTTTGTAGCCTGTAACATGGACGTGCAGAAACTCATTTTATGCTCTATTTTAAAAGATTTTTTGTGAACGCTTTAAGAACTGAGGACAGGATTTACGATGCACTGAGGGAGAAGAGGGTTCTTCGCTCAGCGGTATTATTGCCCAAAGAGCCAGGCACTCTACTGGGTCATTTGTTACCCTGATCTTTTTCAGAATATTTTCAGCAAGGTGTTTTCTTGTTTAAAATATATCTTCAGGCAGAGGGAAGTGGACCAATCATGTTATTTTACTAAACAGAAGTCGTGTGAATATCCCTTCTCGATTTGGCTGTCCCTATGAGGTGAGCGCTGCCTATGGCCCATGGGATTGGGTAGAAGACTAGAACGCAGGGATAACGTTCAGGGCAGTGATGCTTTAGATGTATAACTGTGATAAGCGGGAGGCAAGTAAAGCTGATCTGCATACAAAATGTTCTCTGAATGAAAACGCAGATGAAGGAAGGCAGATCTTGCTCTGTTACAGCGACATCTTTCAGGATCCTAAGGAAGATCACAGGCTCTTTCTGCAACATTTTTTGTGAGAAGTTAACGCTGCAGAAACCATTCTTCCTATAAAAGATTTCAGCGTGGATGGAACAACAGAGAGAAATCTCCTTGTCACGAGCAGGACAAAGGACCCACACAGAACTGCTTTTTATTTGTAGTATATTACACTGCGTAAACATTAATGGTCCACGGGTGCTGGAGCCAAACCTTTTGGACCAGATCCAACAATGGCAGGTGTTACCATGGCGGTGCCTCGGCCAACTTAAAATCAAAGTCTTCTACTTGAGCAGTTCCACTGTGCTGGTTCGTATTCAGAACCTGGGGCCTCACCTCAGTCCCACAGACCTACTTTTCCTACACAACTCATCCTCACATGCCCTTTGCCGCACAGTTGCATAACCACAGCAAAGGTTTGTGCTCTCCATGACAGTGCTGTCAACAAAAGGTCTCTTTGCATACCTTTTGGGTCATATTCTCAGAGATCTGTACTGGAACAAGGTCCCCAGGGGAGTGGTGATGGCCCCAAGCCTGTTGGTAGTCAAGAAACATTTGGACAATGCTCTTAGACATATGATTTAACTTTTAGGTTGCCCTGTGTGGAGTCGGGAGTTGGACTCAGTGATCCTCATGGGCCTCTTCCAACTCAGGGTATTGTGTGATTCTATGATTTGACTGTTTTCTACTTTTCCCACTTCCCAATATGTGGCGACAAGAATATTAGTGAAACAGTTTGGAGAAAACTTTAAGATCACTGGGTGCAATACATAAGGACAGAAGAGGACTTAGGGGGTTTTTTGGGGTTTTTTTTTAAGCTTTTAATCATACACAAAATAACAAATAAAGTTGCTCATTTACTGTGCAATAGAAGTATCATCTGCTAGAGAAGGACAAACAAAGAAGCCGATATGCAAACTCAGGCTGTCCTCCAATGCGTGTTACAATGGCTGCTCGCATTTTTACAATCTGCGTCCTCTGCTTTTGTCACTTTATTCTGCCTTGGAAGTCTCTACTTAATTGTCAGTGTTCATAACCGATCAATGGTCTGCTAGAGCCTGGGTGCAAACTGTTTGCAGGATGCTCCCCAAAATGCCGGCAGCAACAGCTGGCCGAGGGCTGGCAGTGGGAAGAGGTGTCCCTGTCTAAAGAAAGTCATAAGGCATGAAGAGTGAATCAAATCAGAACTATCGCAATATCTTATGTTTTTAAAATGACATTTATTGTAATGTGTTGTGAATATGGCAATCTCTTTATTTTTCGCTTGGAGGTGTGCATTAAAACATATAAAAACGTTTGTGGCTTCTTGTGTGTTTGCATTTGCAGAGCTGATTTCCTAGAGCAGGGCTTTTTACACTGTGATCCGCTTCAGTACAGGGTCTAACTAGAGGGTGCTCACCCCACACCTCCAGTGATGAAGGCAGCACTGTTTGTTTTACAGGAGGAGGCAACTGCCAGGTTTAGGTTTCTTCCTAACAGGTTGGTAGCTGCATTACAAGTAAGACCACCACTTATATCACCCATATTTACATAGTCTAAATATCACCAAAGAACACAGGCTGCAAGAATCTGGGCCTAAAAGCATCACAGAAGTTGCTTTATCTTCCTTCTTGCAATGTAGAAGAAAAGTCTGGTTGTGGTAAAATGTTCTTTGCTGCAAATTGCATTTTAAGCACAATTAAAATTCAAGGTATGAATCTGGGAAAGATTTAAAGCAGGATTTCTGTCCTGGAATTCTTTGAATTAATTCTTTGCACATCATCTGTAACCAGTAAGTTCTTGGTATTGGTCTTGTATACGTACGACATTGTGATCACCCCGTTGTGAACCACAGCAATGCTTTCGTGCAATGTAGAGGACTGAGATGATACTCATTATCACATTGTTGTGCATACCACTGAAATAGCTTTTATTAAATTAACCACTTCAGGAAACGGGCAATATGTGATTGGAGTTAGCAAAATGAGTTATTTCTCCACGATCTGTTTGTAACCTGCTGGCTTGCAAGAGACGAAGCTGAAAAATAAGACAATTATATCTGCAATTAGCAACACACATCTGAAGTATACCTTGAACTTGAGCTTCTATTCTACCTGGAGTTGTTATGACAAATTTAACTGCTGTGTGGCCTTTCAGGCCAAATCCTATTTGGATAATGGTGACAGTAAAATTAATGTATATGAGACTTGTGTAAAATTACTCTGCTGAATTTGGGCAGCTAGGTTCACCTGTGCTTGAGTATGAATTTTTTGGAAAATGCTTCTCTCTCTTTAGAAGCACAAATACTCCCACTAACTCCATCTGAAAACTTTTCTGGTTGATATTTTTCCCCCAGTGAGTTGTAACTTCCACCTAATTGAATGAACAGATCCATACTTGTTTGCAGATTTTTGGACAGCTTATACCCCATGCTTAGGACTTTTTAACCTAAATCACTGCAAAAGAGGAATTTAAATTTTCCCAGGGTCACCAATTCCAACTGCAATTTCAGAGTTCCTCTGACTTTTCCCAGCCCCCCAAGGTATACAAAACATGATTTAGTTCCTTGAGACTTGGTGTGCTTTTTCCCAAAGAGCCCACCTGGTGATGAGGGGACGTGAATGACTGTTAATGCATTTTCTGCTTCATATTTTGTTTCCTGAAATACTGCACATAATTTGGTTGATTTTGCAATGATTGTAGCGAATACTAATATTGCGGGGTTTTCATTATTATTGTTTAAATCATGTTATTTTTAATAGCGTCCCAGCATGTTAAATTCTAAGCACATTCTTGGCGAGGAGTCTCTGCAGTGCATAGCTCCTCCTCTCACAGCTTAGTTGCTTCAGTTGATGCTGTGACTGCCATTACGGTGACACTTGCAGAGCATCACTCAAGCACATTAATGCAGCTTTAATTACTGATACGGTTACTCTGCCAATACACAAGCTCCACTGTACCATCCAGATAATTCTTCATGGGCATTTATGTTTATGTATTTACCCGCAGCACAAAATCACTTGACCTTTAGTAAAGTTTGTTGCTTTATCTCTCTGTGCCACGCTCCATGCAGTCCGCTCAAAATTCATTCCTCGCAGGTTTAAAAGCCATAATTTCCACTGTCTTATTATGAAAACCTGAACTTCTGCTCTGGGGTTTGGGTTGACTTTTTCCTTTTTGTTTTCCCAGCTTTCTGCAGCTTCTTCGGAATATCAGGATTCTGATCTGCCTGCAAACCCCAAGCAGTTAAATATAACTTCGGGCAGTTTTTCTGATTAAGGGCATGATTTCGGGTTGCGCATTATGGCAGCCTTGCAGTACCAGTTGTTGTCTGGCATGGGTAGGTATATAACTTAGTATTTTCATTGGAATCTCACTTATTTATTCTCTGTCCTGTGAGTGCTGGAAGCTTAACGTGGCATTAGTATTCTTTGTGGTCTTTTGAAAAATATCAGCTGAATCATTATAACACGAGGAAAATGTGTACCTCTCAAATTTGTCTCAAGTTTCCCTCCTATTAGGGCATGCAAACTATGTGAAAACTTCATTTTCGGCTTGAGCCAAAAGCAGTTGCACGTAGAGCTGAACATTAGTGAAAACTAATTATGCCGTCCTCAGCTTCCCGGCAGTGGAAGAAAAGAGGAGTTATCAGAGGAGGATGAGCCAAGAGAATGACCTGGTTTTCCGACGCTGTGCACAGAGCGAGCCGTAAGCCGTGGCTGATGAGGAATGCTAATGGTATGGTGCAGCTGGCACCTCGCGCTGCTTTAGCAAGCAGCCGCAGCGGCAGTGTGGTACCGCCATCGGGAGAAATCAGCACCC
Organism: Chionis minor; assembly: GCA_013398295.1. Classification (NCBI taxonomy): domain Eukaryota; kingdom Metazoa; phylum Chordata; class Aves; order Charadriiformes; family Chionidae; genus Chionis; species Chionis minor. The sequence continues at coordinate 82,124 of VZSF01015611.1, read as the reverse complement.
GTCTTGCGGGAAGCAGGGCTGCGTGCTCTCTCACCAGCTGCTGCCGAAGGGATTTCGCTGCAGCGCTTTATTATGACCTTTATTTTATATTTCACTCACTGGGTCATTAAGGATGCCATCTTACTGTGTGATTTCAGTCCCCCGTATGGGACTCTGGCGAGCAGGCACGGTACACGAGCCCCACGGCTTTGTGGTGTCACCATCCCATAAAAGCTCATTTATGGTGTGGGAGGAAGAAACAATTTGCTCCATGGAGAGCAGCAGTTACCACATCTGCACCCCACGAGTTGCACCTTGTTTTTCATACTACGGAAATCCTGGCTCACACTACCACATCCCTGTCTCCCTCCTTCTCCCCAGCTCCGGGTTCTCCCCATAGCCCCTAATGCCCCTCGCCCATGGTAGCCTGCCTGGTGCTGTCCGGGGAGAAGGCAGCGCTGCGGCTGCTCCGAGCCACTGCGGTCCGGCTAAACAGAGCGGATGATCGCTGAGCTCCCACTGACTCCGTGCAAGCAGCCACTCTGCTGCAGGCAGAAATCATGAGCGGAATGTGAGTTTTACCCAGAGCCCTCCCACCAGAAGAAGAGGACTCAATTTGCTAGATAAATCCTTTTCTAGCTGGAAAAAAAAGCTGAAGACAAGACCTGCTGCAGGTGGGACTTGTAGCATGACTCCCTAGAAAAAGACAGAAGCTACCCTGGAGAAATGCAGAGACTTTGGAATGCTAAAATCACAGAGCTGTATCCGACTGGAGACGGGGAGAATGTATAGTGAATATGATGGATTGCCCTTGCTGCGGTGGTAGACTGCTACTATCGGCATCCGTAGCCTTCCCTCAAACTGAAATAGAAAAAGCTGCCTGCTGCTTTCTGGTACTTCTGCTGGAAAAGCGATGTTTAGAAGTCACGTATCATCTGTCAAAAGTCTTTACGAGTATTGCTGTGATAAACGCAGGGGTGATGAATAGGTACTACAGAGTTTTGCGGTGGCGAAGCGGAGCTTGCTGTTTCAGGCAGCCCTAGCCCAGTCATGCAGAGTTTGTTAAGGGCTCTTTTATCGAGTTGGAGAACCTCAAGGAAATGTTGTCCCGGCCAAAAGGTTGTCAGGAGACAGGATGTCATCTGGATGGGAATATTCTTCTGACCGGAATGTAGAAAGCATGTGGCTTACAGAGACAATAATGAGAGACAGCTTTAGAGTAAAGGGTACCAGACACAGCAGCATCTTAGCTGTGGCCCTGCACGGGAGTACCCATGTCAAATCTCTCTGCTGCGGTGGCTGTTTCTAGTCAAGGTGAACAGATTTATGAACACGTGGTATGGACAGCAGAATAAGAAGCATGATTTGAATGTCTAGTCCATTACTTTTTCTCCTCAGGAAAAATGCTAAGATGCCCTTACACCCCATTTCTACATAGACCTTAGCAGAAGGGGCAATCCATGGCTGCTAATTTTTAAGATTTTACTGAGAACAATATGGTATTTGGGGTGTTTTTAAGTGTTTACCATGAAACACTGGTATGTTTTCTGAGTTTGCCTTTATCCCTAGGGATCACCACTTCCCATCATCTTCAGGGGGATTAAACTGTTGAGAGTAAAACTCCTCTGTGCAACAAGGAGCATGAAAACATGGAGCGCCAAAAATGGGGGAAGGTACTAGAATGAGAAAAAATCCCCACGGAATTAGATAAACGGCTGAAGAAACATTAGGGAAATTGCAGAAGAGCGTAAGACTCCGAGATGTGCCTGGTGGGGCTGCAACCAGGCGCAGGTGGAAGGGAAGGGAGGAAGGAATGGGAGAGCAAAGGGAGTTTGGGAGGGGGCAGGTGAGTGTGTGTGGGGTGACTGGGGCAGAGCACCCTGGTGTAGATGGCCCAGGGCCTGGCTTGTCGTTATTAAGGTAACCTCAGAAAGGGGAATTAAATACCCCCTTCTCTAAACCCTCATGTTATGAAAGACCAGAATTTTCTGTAAATGACAACCAGAATTTGCTGTGCCTGCATTATTTTGAAAGCTGGAATAAAGCAAATCAAGGTGGGACAGACCTGTCCTTTGATGATAGGAGGAAATTTGAAGATAGGTGAAAAATACGAAGAAATTATTTTTTTATAAATCTTACAGTTGAATTTTTAAAATCCCTTTGGTAATTTTGTGTTGCTCCTTTTTTGTTAAAAACTTGATGCTGTCATTTTCGTATGGCACATTAAAAAGCCTAATACTCTTTCCACTGTAGCAGTTAACTCTACAGCAACACTTTCCATGGTCTTGGAGATCTGGTACTTTTCGTGTGCCCTGCTTTTGCCACCATGGAATTTCAACAGGCATCAAAATATCAAAGTCTGACATTCACAGGGTAGCTTTAATACCTTGAAGAAATGGTAAAATTTGGGCAAGACATTTTTCCTTAAGTCCAGGCACTTTTGTTTTCATCCAAAATACGGTTTCTGGGATCAGGTGCTTTGTTGCTATCTCTTTTCAGCTTTTTATTTTGTAAGGCATTTACATTCCTCAGCTGGATTGAGTCCATATGAAGGCATACACTGAAGGAAAGGGCTGATAATGAAAATTTAGAGTGCAGAGCAGTTGAGTAAGCTCCATGGCAAGCAATGTGACAGTATAAGGGCTAACAATTCCAAAGATCAAATATTTGTATTCTCAGGGACTACACTCTCTTCATTAATTTGCAATTACCATGATAAGCTCATGATAAATTTCAGGGGGGAAAAAAAGTAATCATTGTCTTGTTAACAATTAGAAGAGGCATTATGTTAAAAGTGTCATAAGAACATTTAAATTCAGACATTTTCCTTAAGATCATATATTCATTAAGTGACTGTAAATCACTTAAGAGGCAGCATAATTAATATTTTTTTATTTATGTAATGATGAAAAACCCATACAAAATTCTTACAGTTTAAGATTTCTTTGTGAAAGTAATGACTTGCGCATTGACAAGGATTTATTACATGAAACTCGTTCATGGAATGACTTTTTTCTAGACTTCAATATCTCAATTTGGAACTTATCAGTTTGCAACGGTTTATGATATATTAGACTTGTTAAATGCGAGAGTATAACCATTAGCTTTGGATAATAAATGGTCTGTTGTAAGAAATAATTTAGCATATCATCAAAGCAAATAGTAGAACTAATTGCATTCCATTTATCATTGGCCATGTCAAATCTGGTGTGGTATTTAAAAGCAAACTTTGTCTGAGAATTAAATGGAAGTCATTGACATTGATTATGCTTATGATTGTGTTTACATGTGGTAAAATGTCAGAAACACAGTCCCTAGATATTACTATAATCATTCATTTAAACTCTGCTTGTGTTACAGAAAATGGTAAACATTTCTTTGGCTTCTCAGGGTAAACCGAAGCCCAAAAAGCTGCTCCATAACTAGAAAATTGGTGGGATGTCCTGAGTAGAGGACCATCTTGGAGGCAGTAACCTTAAATACAAACTGCTTTAGGTATTTCTTTCCTACGACGGGTGAGACTTGGGCAGCCATCTCTCCCTCCTGCTCCAGCAGCACCTGAGCTGATGTGGGCATCCGGCTCAACCGTGGGACTGCAGCAGCCTGGCAGAGGCTCTGCTGGGTCCCTGCCCCACACTTCCAGCCAGTGGAGAAGAGAGAAACCAAATTCTAAATTATGCAAGAAAATTACATATGAGAAGAAAGATTTTTTTTTCTTTTTTTTAAATTTCAAGAATGAACAGCAATTATCTGCCCCTTTAGAAAACCATCTTTAACAAAAAAAACCCAAATCCCAGTTTTGGAGGGCCAGGAAAAGTTAATGGCGCAAGACTAGTTTCAGTGGTGTTTTGACAAGAGCAGATAGATGCACAGTAAGTAGGCAGCGAGCAGCCTCTGCAGTATGCTTACTGGTACCAGTAATAGCTCCTCGAAGAAGACCATCTCTCTCCTCCTTGGAGGGGCTGGGCCCTTTGCTGTCCCCTGGCCTGGGAGCTCTCTGCGGGGAGGTAAGCAGCAGAGGCACGGCCGCAGCAGGACACGGTGGCTGGAAGAGGGCCAGGACCCCCAGGAACTGCCCAAGGCTGAAGGCTGAAGAGTGGGCTCAGCTCAGCAGCACTCAGCAGCTCGGTCCTCTTGCTCTGCAGCGACCTGGTGGGGTCCCAGCTGCAGCCCCCGCTGCCCTGGGGGCTTCCTGGCTGTGCATGACCCCACTGCCCCACGTGATGTCTTCCCTGGGGTTTTGGAGATTTAAAAACTAGGTGAGATCTTCTCGCTTAGCACTTACGTCTCCTGGTTGGAGTGTGCACACTGGGCTGTACGTTCTTGCTGCCGAAATGGGGCATGCAAAGAGGATGGGGCACTAACCAGAAGGCTGCCCCTGCCTCGCCTGGTACTCGCTTCATGCTCAGCCTTCACTCACATTTCGAGGTGGCCAGATTTGGAAGGTACTGCCTATTTTGGCCAGCTGCGAGGAAATGGAGCGTAATAAAAATAACCCAGCCCTGGCTGCCTTGCTTTGCTAACTTTCCTATTGGTTCTGCAAATCCAGCTGGCAACAGCAAAGCCAGGGGATAGCACCGACACAGTATCCTGAGGGGATCATGTCCGTAGCTACTATTTCACTTCCAGCAATGTCTGATCCGGGACGTTGCCCCACATTCTTGAGCAAACCGTGGCTGAAGTCTTAAACTTGGCTCAGGGAGTCTTAGTGGCAACAAAATTAAAAAGGGATTGCCTTTCCCGTTTTTGAGGACCACAGAAAGACTGAGCCTGAAAAAAGAAAATGCAAGCTACAAATCTTGGAGTTGAGGGCCAGCCCCAAGAGAGAAAGAGCGACAGGTACACAAACACAGTTTCCTAGAGATGAAGATCAAACTTGGTTGCTTACAATTAGGGACTCAAACGCGTGTTGATAGATGACCTGTTTGAAGGCCCCGAGTACCAAAAGCATCTCTACTGCAGTGGTCTGACAACCAAACACATCAAGTCCAGAGCCTGTTCATTCCTATATGTACGTAACATGGATCCTGCAGACCCTGCTGTATCCTCTTAACTGTGTTACACGAGTAGTTATTCCATTGCTGGCCACTATCATCTCTGGGGTTTCTGGTTTTCAGAGGGAAGAAAGTAAGTTCTTTCTGAAAAGGTCTGACAGTTTCTAAGTGAAAAATGCATGTGTTACAGAAAATTCAAATGCAGAGTGAAGCTAGTAGTGCCACATTCTGCTCATCTTCTTACTGCTAACATCAGCAACTCTATTCATGCAAACAAAGCAGACATGATTTATTTCAAATGGGTCTTTTTTTTTTTTTCAAATGGGTTGTCACTTGCTCTGAAAGCAGCGAGTTTGCTAGGGTTTTGTCTACTTAAGAGTCCTGCCCCTTTCACCCTGGTGGGAAAGGCCTCAGCCTTGACTTGTGGTTCTCTCATCCCAAAAATGTGTGAGACAACATTGTCAAAGAAACAGAAAATGCAGGCATGCATTTGTAGGCACCCCAGACGGCACTGGAGTGCCGTCTCAGGAGACCACTTTCCTTCTCGCTGCTCTTGGATGACAAGGGGGAGATCACCACCACCTCTCAGAGCTGGGAGGGTGATGAAAGACATTGACAAGTGGGAAGTGCTTCTCCAGGAGATAGCTGGAAATCTTCCTCTGGAAGACTGTGAGTCTTCACTCTTGACAAAATGCCCTACCAGCCAGGAGAAGCTCAGCAGAACTGGGGGCTGCTGAGGGATACTATGTCTAGAAATCACGAGAAGAACCTGTGTATGTTCAGAAAGCTGGAAGGTGGCTGACAAGGACAACTAGCAAGCCAAGCAGCCTGAACACACTCTTAATCATTGCATAGAGCTAGGACCACATTTGGGCAAGACTACTTACACAAGAACTAGAAGGCTGAGAATAAACATCTGGGAACAAAAGCCCCTTGCAAATGCAACAAACAACAACAAAGAGAGTATTCATTCCAAAAGAGTTAATAAAAAAGAATCTCCCCGTTTGGTAACCACCAGTAACAGCACATGATATGCATATTTTTAACCCCCTTGCGTGGTACACAGACCACTTTATCCCACTTCGGTGTTTGGACTGTTGCATTTTTAAGTTGATACAGTCTCATTGCTGTTGACTAGTTCACTCTTTTGGGAACGGCCGCCTCCTGTTTATCCGCAGAGGGAAACCCCATGCCTCTTCTCCGATCCAGAGATATTTGTCATGAGAAATGATAAATTCCACAGAGGCCTAACCCTCGGCCTCCAGCTGATCCTTCAGGTTTTAGCGATGATCCATGATGCCTGGATGCCGGGAACTAAAGTGTGAATGATTAATATGCAACTCAGTATCTGCCATGGAATGAACCCAAGTAGTTTCTAACCTGGGCTGGACTTGGGCACATTTCCTAACAGTAAAAACTCCACACCCTGTTGCAGATATTTAAATCTTTTGAGTCTTCTTTAGGAGTTGATGTGGCATAGACATGCAGGTCACTGGACTCCCAAGTAACGCTTATATTTGAATAGTCTTTTTAATAGTCCGTGTTTAATCCCTTGGATATTTAGATCACATTCATTTTCTTTTAGTCTCTCTCCATCCAGCCTAGATTTTCTGCGGGTGAAAATATTCCAGCATTGGACTGATAGGAGACTGTAGGTGTAAAAAGCAAAACTGGGCTTATGATATATTGCTGAATACCCCTAAAACAGGACTGAATTTCCCCTTGCTCTTTCCTTCTACCTTTGATTTTGTCAAATAACCCCAAGTTCACTTTACTCACTTTTGACACCTTTACATAGTGCTTTTGAGTTGCTGCTTCCATTAATTTTCCATGTGTGACACCACCCCATGGGCATCTATAGAAGCTAAGTCAGTCAAAATAATGCTGGTATATACACATTTTTAACCTTTCCTTTGTGTAAACAACTTAGCATGAGTATGAGATCTATTCTGTGTGAAAATTACCCTTAAAACTTAATCGTCTTCTGAAGCCAAACTAATCCATACTAGAAAGTTGGGACCTTATTTCTGCCCCAGTTGTTTTGATCCAGCAAGGGATTCAGTAAATATAGGTGAGAGGTGACTGGTCTGTGTGAGTTAAGGCAGAGGTATCTTTTCCTCCTACCACCTCTGGGCTTTTAATAATTATGAATCATTCCTCCAGCTGGTTATCAGTATTTCTGTCCTGTCCACTGGACAGGAACGGCGATAGCTCCAAAGTATGCAGCAATGTAACAGGTCTGAAGATCAGAGTACCAACTGATATTACTTCCACAAGGTCCTATTTATACATACATTTTATTAAAAAGAGAGACTATTTGAACTCTAGTATTTCTACAGCATTGTGGGCACAAGGGATCCGGAGCTGTCATAGCCTTCATTTTCCTTTTCTTGTGTCTCTTCCCTGTGCACGGGCACTCCTGCCTTGAGGAGCTCAGACAAAAATGCAGTTTGGACTGACACTTTCCTCCCACCACATCGGCTGGGTGCTCCGGCGGGACAGCATGGATTGTTCACTGTACCTGGCACTGAGTGCCGCCGTGTGTTAAGAGGAGCCAGGAGAGAGACCACATTGTCAAGTTCAAGCATTCAGAAATTGAAGCAACCTTTTCCCTACATCCAAACGTGGATCGTTATTTCTGTTGCAATGAGCTTTCAGTAGCTAGGGACATGTTATTTCCAATGGAAGATGAAATTCCTGCATAGTCACACAATTCCTGCACCTGAGGCTTGAAGAAAAACACCGACTGCTGCAGGATTTGGCAGCAGTGGGGGAAGAGGAAGAGGAGATGGAGGAGGAAATAATCTCATTCTCTCACCTGCAGGAGCGGAATCCGACCCCACTGCTGACTCCTGGTGATAGAGGGTGCATCAGGGAGAGAGAGGAAATGGGAGAACCAGAGGAGAGATGAGGTAGCTTGTAGGAAGACATAAAGAGAAGGAAATACTTGGGATTAGTAGGGAAGGTCATCGGGCGATGCAGCCTTCAGACATCTGTCCAAACCAATTTGAAGTTCCTGACCGCTGGGTCGCCTCACCAGTGAGTATTTTCTGCACTGCAAAAGACGAGGTGAGGAAGGCTGTCTTTCCTGCTCTGGTTTATCTGCGTCACAGGGATAACACCTGATTTTGTCTACATCCGACTGTGACCTGTGCTGAAAATAAAACATGGAGGCCAAAAAAAAAAAAAAAAGAAGAAAAGGGAATGTGGTAGGAGTACCTCACAGTTGGAAATAAGGGGAACTCAGGATTGGATATGTATTTTGTGCTCTGCCACCTTTTTATCTTTGGAGAACAAAAAGATAATTGTTACTCTATGAAATACATTGTGCGTATAGAGCCACAGAAGGTTAGGAATCCAAGTATTAAAACTGAGGGTAGAGATATGTTAATGAGGCAGAAAATTTTGTGCTAGCTTTTTTACATTTTGCCTCTCCAGACAAAACAGGACTGCTGTTTTGTGTAGCACTATACTAAATATATATATACACATTGAGCTGTGGCATCAGCTTTCTAGTTCTATGTTAGTATCACCAGTGGTAGGGGAAACACTGTGTAAAGCATTCATCCATCAATGTTTTCTCATTTTGTATATAGTGACTACACAGTTCAGTCTTGTATTCTCCCAAACAGTGTGCCACTCTTTTTTTTCCAGTAGATTTGAAAGGATGAAGTTTATGTGTCTGTTTTCAAGTGTTGCTTCCTCCATGAGTAGGAAATCCTCCCTCCATACGTTTTAAAAATAGCTGACGGTGCTCCCAATTAATTGCATATCTGTCCTGGTTTGAGGACCATGACAATATCAAACTGAAGTTGTTTTTCCTGTCCTACGTGACTGTCCTCCCCTCTTAAATAGTCCATCTGTTTTCTTACTCCTGATACAAATAGTAAAAACATCCCCTGTCTACCAAAACAAAAACTCCTCTGGGAAGACGAATGTAGATGAGGTGTCAGTAACTGATGTGGCATTTACATCACCCATATATCACTGTGATATCTTCAGGTATTACCATCAGGAGACATAAAATACATGGTTCTACATAGAACTAGTGTTGACTTATTCTCTGTCTCTTGCTGGATCACTTTTTGTCTGCCCCTAAACACCTCCAAACTAGTCAAGTCCTTTTCCTAGTCTAAGTATCTTCAAAAAAAGTGTTTTAAAAAAAAAATCTACCTTCTCAAAGAATACAGCTTTCTGGATTGCTCCTCTGTGTATATCACTATAACCTTTGCTCTCTGCTGTAATCCTTCCTCCTTTCTTTGCCTGTTAATGATTCACATTTATCGTGCCATGTCCAAGCTCTGCCCAAATCTCTCTTCCTATTGCTCTATACCTTTGGTTTAGTGGGGTTTTTTTATATATTGCAATTCCTCCTCCTGCACTTGCATCCTGGAACTCAAGCGAACAGGTAAGTCACCAATAAAGGGAGTGATACAGAACATATGTGAGAAAAAGAGCAGTGTAAACCATTCCATTTTCAGTCCTCAGCGCAGGGTTTGTGTAAATGTATGTGAGAGGTCTTCTGACTTTCTGATCAACACGCCTGCTTCTACTGACTTCATCCATGACCTACTAGTGCTGTTATCGGGAAAGTTGAGACACTGTAATGAGACTACATGTATTTGTCAGTTCACTTCCTCTTTATTTAAAATGATTTGCAAAAAAGAAGGTGACAACAGATGAAAGGAATGAACAAACTCCATCCCTCCATGCTGTGGAACCTCAGCCTCATTTTATTTCTGAAAAGATGACAGGTGTGTACCTATTCACTGCTTTTCTAAATTCTCTCTGCTATAAAACTAAAGATACCCAGCTTTGCTTTGGAAAAAAAATATATCCAAACTGTACTAACATACTTCTCTGAAAGGAAAATGAGTGTGCCCCGAGATGAACAGTTACTTTCCAGAATAAGTACATCCTTGCGTGGGTTGCAGTGAACTGGAAAACTACACATTTTAGTGTCCGGAAAGAATTGTGACTACTGGAATGAATTTTTTTAAAAAACCCAACCCTCGCATGCTTTCATAAAGTTGACATGGCAGAGTGGGGCTGGCTGATCAGGGTTCATCCTCGGCTCCACCAAGGAGAAAGTCTGTGACCTTTAACCGAGGGACACGATCTCTGAGGGGCTGAAAAGTGCTTTGGGATGTGCTGAAGATGTCCAGGTGCTTCAGGGAAGCTCTTGTGCACAAACACATGGGTCAGCTAAAGCCTTCAGTTCATGTATTTACTTACGGGAGTCCTGAAGGCCCGACACTCATGAAAGACTGAGGCTTTCCAGGCATGCAATGTGATCAGTCTCCTCCAGTGAGCGTTATTAACAGCTTACTAATGTCCAGTGGATCGGTGCCAGCTACCAGGCTGTTGTTAACTCGGTGAACGAGGTTTCAGACCGGCTGTAAAGACACGGTTTCTTTCCCCACCTGCTCAAAGTTGTAGCGCCATGGGCCGGGCCCTGGCTTCGTGGAAGCCACCACCGAAGCACCGACTGGAGCTGCCACATGAACTCACCTGCGGGCACCCGCCTGCCCCGCATGCCGAGGGACGCCCTTGCCCTGCCTTCTGCCAGCAGCTGCGAGGAGACCCGGCCCCTCCGGCAGCACCCGCGCTGCCCGCCGGGGACACCGGCCCGGCCCGGCCCGGCCCGGCCCGCCCCGCCGGCACCTGCGCCCGCCCGGGCCTGGC
>VZSF01015611.1:24878-70688 GCA_013398295.1 Chionis minor | reverse complement strand
GGCGGGCGCGGGGGCCCCCGGCGCCCCGGAGGGCGGCGGTGGCGGCGGGCGGAGGGGGTCAGCGGCCGCCGTGCTAACATGGCGGACAGCACTGCGTGTGAGAGGCGGCGAGGCGTGAGGGGGAGGCCGGGGACCGGGGCGAAGGCTGTGCTGAGGCCGCCGTTCCCCCTTCTGCCCCCGGCCCCGCAGGGCGCGGGAGGGCGGTGGGGCCGCCGGCGCGGCGGGGAGCGGGAACGGGGGCTCGGCGGCCGCCCTAACATGGCGGATTCCTGCGGAGGGGGGCTGTGCGGTGTCTTCCCCCTCAGCAGCCGGAGCAGTGCCCCGCGGCGGGAGACCCGTTCCCACCCGGCGTTGCCGCCTCTCTTGGCGTGCCCCTTCCTGGCGAGGGGGCGAGCAGCGTGCTGGCCCGCACCCCTGCGGGCGAGGAGCTGCCCGCACCTGGCGTGCCCTCCCCTCGCCCTGCGGCGGCTGCCGGCGCTCGGAGCGGGGACTGCCGCCCGGGCCTCGGCGGAGCCGGTCCCCTCGGGAGCCGCCTCGGGCCCGGGGGGAGCCGCTGTGTGACAGGCTCGGGGGCCGGCCCGGCTGGCAGGGGCAGAGGAGCCGGCGGAGGGCTGGTGGCACGGCCGCGGCGTCTCTCCTCGCCCGCTTCACAGAGGCCATGTTGTGTGTGGGTAACCGTGGGCATCCATCCGGGCGCCCGCTGTCATGCTCCTCTTCTCCCCCCACACCTGAGCTGCGCCCGTGGGCGCCTGCCCGCGGCCTCACCACGGCCCCTCGGCACGGTGGGTGGGGGCATGCCAAGGAGCAGGGCGGCTCTCCAGGACCAGCGCTGGGATGACGGGGCAAATCGCCTTCCGGGGGGGTTCCTGTGGGGTACGGAAAGTGGAGCCCTTCCCTCTTGCTGGTGGTCTCTTCCTGTTGCCGGGGCTGTTTGCTGGTCGCCTCAAGGACACGCGTCTTCCCCCTCCCCGTGGTCAGTCTGTTCGTGTGGCAGTAGCAGGTTTGGTGCCACCAGTCCTTCTGGAAGTCTCTTGGTTGAGCCTCAACCTCCTTGGCTTGGCTGACTCTGCTGGTCCTTGTGGTCCGGTTGGCCACTGCTGGACCGGTGGCTTTCCGAAAGCGTGGAGAAGAGGGTCCAGTCAGTGCTCAGCTGCCGGCTGGGTGCGTGTGTGTAAAGTGTGTGCATCTGGATGTCAGGGTGTCCCGAGCACGTGTGTGCTCACTGCCGTGCTGCTCCCTGTTTGGTGAGGGGTCAGCAGAGGTGACCGTTCCTGGTTGTAGTGGTGAGGGGTCAGCAGAGGTGCCTGTCACTGGTTGTAGGGCAGCTGGAGGTGCGGGGTGGGGGATTGCCTGTGTGTGAGGGGGATGGTGCAGAGGCAGGAACATGGGGCCGCTGGTGTGGCTGAGGAGGATGCTGCTGTGGCTCGTTATTATACAGCACTGCAGGTCTTTTCCAGTCAGCAGTCTGGGCTTGTTCAGAGCCCGAGAAGATGCATATCTATGCTGGGGGGACCTTGGTTGTGGTGAAGGGGGGAAAAAGTGAGCTTAAATCTTCTTTCCGAGCCTTTCTGAAGCGTGTCTCCTGCGGTGCAAAATCCTGCACAGCCGACATGTGCCAGCAGGCAGGAGAAGCGCTGCGTTTCAGACCTCTGCAGCAGTCTCTGGTGACCGAGCGGGATTTGATTGTGTAGTCCCGCTCCAAGGTAGCCGCCCTGAATGAAAACACTGTGTGGTGCCCGATAAAGCGGGTTAGACCTGCCAGCCCTCCCAGCCAGACGCATGGCTGGGTCTCCTGTGTGGCAGTGTGTTGGGGAAGGGGGGGAGGTGGGCAGGGAGTGCTGCCCCACTTCTGCCTCCACCCCGCCTGCTGGATTTTTCGGCTCTGAGGATACTGCACTTGCCCGCTATTCTTGCCTGGATAAACGTGGGAGGCAGCGGTGCTGGGGGGGAGGTGGGGGTTGTGAATAATGGTGATGGTAGGAGGGGTTTGTTCCAGTCTGGACTGGTCCAGTCTAGTTCTTTCCTTCCTGTCACCGTGTGAACAATGCTGCTGCCGCCGTGGCTGATGCTTGCGACATGGCAGCCCCCTCCCCGTGTGCTCCTGGCTGTGGTGAGCTCCCCGCTCTGCCTGTGCGGCCCCCTGCAGCCAGCCAGCCTGCCGACCCCCCCGTCCCTCCCGCTGCACCTTGAGCTCTGGGAGAAGGTTGGTAAACCCCAGAAAAAGCGGGGTCTTTACGAGACTTTGGGAGGGGGAGGGTGGTGTTCGTTGCTGAAGAGCAATGGGAATGTTTCTCCCGTGGGGATGGTTTTACTGGAGGCAAGAGGCAGGCTTGCTGCCCTCCAGTGCTGCAGCTGGCCCCCAGGCAGGCAGCTTGTGCCTCTTGCTGCACCCTGCACTGGAAGGCTGGTGCAGGTGTGCGTTGGCAGCAGTGCTGGGCTGTACAGTCTGGAAATGATTCCATCTCTCCAATTACAGGAGAGACAGAGTGCTCTGGAAGGGAATTCAGACCGTCCCTTCCTGAAAGGAAGGCTTAATTGTGTAATGGACTAATTTGGGTATAATGGCAAATTTCAGTTCAAAATACTGTTGATGTAGCGCAGGAGCAAGTGTGTGGTTGACAGGAGAATTCCTCAGGGGCCTGTGCTCCCTCCAGGACCTCCTCTCCCCTAGGGACTGCCTCACCACAACACCCTGGCCCTGATCTGGAAAAGGCCTATTGTAACAGAAGAATAATTGTTGGGTGTTGGTTTTTTTTGTGGCCCGGAGTAACTTCAGTGTCTCCAAGTCTGTCAGATGTTGTAAATACGCGAGATCATTGTATTGCTGGAATTTTAGAGTTTGGTTCATGGATATTTTAGCTCATGTCACTAAAGGGTCTCATCAGAAATGGAGAGATGCAGTGGATCATTTTCTTCAAAGAAAATGAATTGTTGCCCAGTTTTGTAGGCCTGTGTATCAGACATGGGGGGGCTGAGGGGGCCTGGTCCCAACTGGGCTGCTGGCGCTTATAGGGCTCACTGCGGGGATGCAGTTTTTCTGGAAAAACTATGTGCTGTGGATGAATGGGGGGTTAATTTCTTGCTTAGATGAGTGTTGCTATTCAAGTATGGCATTGCTGGTTATGCTGCAGTCAAACTTCAGACACCTGCTAGTTGAGTACACTGATGGGATATATAAATACATGCATATAGGTGTCACTTGAGTATTAAAAGGTAAAGCTGCCTTGTTGATTATTCTCAGTGAACTCAAAGTTCACTGTTTAGTGAAGAATGCTTTTCTACCTACTTTAAGCCCCATAAAACATGACTGCTTCATTGTGGGTCATCACATGCACAACTTTTCTAAAACTGTGTTTGTCCATATGGGTTATGGGCATACATTTCAGCTGCTTGAAATGGTATTTCTGCTCTGCCACAGTACAGCAAACTAACTCTTTGTGCTGGTTAAAGCAGAGTAAAATTACTATGATTTAAAAGGCTGAAATCGTACCGTTTTCTTCTCTCAATATTTAATGTCGGCAAACCTGCACAAAAGAGGGCAGTCAGACTATTTTCTCTACATTTGTGTAGATACTTCAGATAAATAATTCTCATTTAAAAGAAATTCTGAAGGGCAATTAGAACTCAGCACAGCTCAGAGGTGACATGCTACAGAAAATGATTGGTTTTCATTCCAACTCTACGGGAACTTTCACTGTACACTTTCTTCTTGGGGCATGTGTGAATATTTATTGTAATAGTACTGCAGGTGATATTTGTCTGAAGCATGGCTTTTTTAGTTTTGTGCTAAAGGTCATGTGGTCTCCCTAGAAGCACCTGTTTTTAATTACTTGTTTGGCTGGGAAGGTAGACTTAATTGATAATCACCAGAAAATTTGAACAAGTTCTTGAGTATGATCAGAACAGCACTAGATAGCAGCGGAGCTACTAGTTAATTCTAGGAAAGGAGAGTGGTGCTGGCTTTTAAAACTGTTGTGTGCATACTCTGAGAACTCCATGTTACTGACTTCTTCCTTTAGTGGAAGAAAGAGGTAAGATTAAATACACTGCATATATGTTAATTCTAGCTGGCAAAATTCCTTAATATCTCAGTTTTGAAGCACTGAGGTTTATTTTTAGTATTATATGCTACTGAATGCTAATTTATATGGTAAAGCTGAGGAGATTGCTCTGTGGAGTTGCTGTGAAAGTCACCCTCAAGTTGCATTCACTCTATTTGTAATTCAGTACTTAATAGAGTTTGCTGCTTTAGTTTTCTAATAGGAAGAGTAAGTGGAGAAATCTACTTCAGCAGTTTGCTTAACTGTAATGTGGTTGAAGAGATGATGGTTTGGGTTAGGTGGTTCCCAGAAGCCAGGTTTTTGTAGTCAGCACATGTAGTCTCATTTAAATAATGAGAGCAGCAAAGATTTATTTTTACAGTAGGTTGGTACATTCCACATTTCATGCCATAGACCATGGTGAATTTGTAGAAACTTTGTTGTATGTTGGGTTTAGACACAACTGGTTCTGTACTGTATTTAACTCCATGAAAATGACAGTTCCTTTTAGAAGAAACAACTTCTCAGCAGGGCTGGTAATGTTTCCTTGACTGCTTTTTGTATTCATTGTGCTGTTTTGTGTGACTGTTTTACCTTAATTTGCGTAACCTAGCCTTGTACTTTAAAATGCTGCTTTGGTGTTGTGTGTAATAGCCTTTAAGGACCAGCTGAAGTGTTTTCTCATTCCTGGTGGCAAGCATAAGTTTCTTTCTTTTTACTGTCTTGCTCATCTCTGGATTTGTTTGTGTGGTGTTCAGTTCCACTACATAAAGCACTGTTTTTCACCCACATAGCTTTTTCACCCACATGCCGTGTTCATTCATAGGAGAGAAAGAAAGAATATGGCAAGGGAATTCTAAAATAGAAAGGAAGTGTGGAGGAGAAGAATCATAGTGATCATGGGGTTAAAAACACTTCTGGGAGGGTAGTCCAGTATTGAGGTGTACTACCCTAAAGCGGGATCATGTAGAGCTCTTTGCCTTTAGTTTTGAAAATCTTCGAGTTCAGACTATGAAAGTTGGGCACAAACAAGCAGTTTCCTGTGCCCAATTCATGTGTTTTATCAGTTCTTCATACATCTGACTTGTTCTGGATCAGAGTTTACTCTTGTGCTTATAAACTTTCATCATGGGGTGTTGCAAGAGTCCTTAAAAGCCCTACTGAAAAAGCATTTGTTACATCTTTTAAGAAAAAACTTTATTTTGTTCTGGCTATGCAATTTATTTTTCTTGCGCGTTTTCTCCCACAGGGCAAAATCTCTGATCAAGTTTACAACTATCCAGAGGGCTTAGGAGAAGTGCTTTATAGAGAACAGTTCGACTTCAACGCTGAGCCACCTTGGGAACCTAGCTGATGATAGTAGGGTTCCATCTCCTAACTTGTCCATGTAAGTCTCTTTCCGTTCTCTTTTTTCATCTGTATGCAGGAAGACGAGCATTTCCAGAAATATAAACAGCATGTATTTGCTTTTTGATAAGCAAGTTAACTGTCTTGATATAGATTATCAGAATTTGAAAATAGTGGCATGCAGACTATATGGGGCTTTCATTAAAAGGACGACTGTAATTTTCACTCGCCTAATACTTTTCTCAACAGAGTATCTGATTAATTTGAGACATGTGTGTGAGTAAACTTTGTAAATAGTTACCTTTCTGAATTAGGGCTGTTGGCTGCAGAAGCCCTAAAATAAAATGTAACTGTAACTTCAGTCTCTCAGTGGCAATTCTGAAGTCGTGAATTGGCACTGCATGACTATTAACATCAAATCATGATTTGCTGTAAACTGTGTGATTTCTTAGGGTATTTAATACTGAAATAGTTAAAACTTGCCATTGTAAACGCTAACTGAGGCTGATCATGGAGGGTGTGCCTTCCCAAATGCCTGTCTCCATTATTTGCTAATTACTGTCCACTTCCACAAATAGTTGTAGTTGAGCTACAGCAGAACGTGGAATCCTGTGTTGGATGGAAATTGTGTACCAATTACAAATGCCTTTACATTTTTAAGAGGCAAATGGTTATTAAAGAAAAACAAAACCCATGATAACGGAAAACAAATGAATGCACATGACTGATCTTAAGGAGCACAGAAAACTCTGGAATGTGTGTGGTTATCCTGTTCTGTTAACATAAAACAGTAGCTTTATGTGGTTTTAACAATAGCTTTAAATGCACTTGCAGTGCCTGAGTTAAGCTGATTTTATACAGTATTACTTTTTTCTTGTCTAGCTGAAGGCATTTTTGTTTGGCTTAGTACCTATGAATTATATAACGCTTTTTAACGTAAAACATGAGAATGGTTAAGTGTGTCTAACTGAGCCAGGTACTTTTTAAAGACCTCAAAGGGTCCAAATGCCAGTTGTGTTAGTATGTCTCCTAATAAGGTACTTAATGTAGATGACCTTGTTCTTTGAAAATACTGCAGTAAAGGATGCACAGGATGAGCTTGGTTTACCATGATTTCTGGCTTTAATTCCAGAGGTTATGTTCTTTTTGTTTTGTGTGAAACCTACTGAATTAACCACATATATATGGTTCTATGTAGATGACTGCTCTATTCAAGGGAATACAGTTCATGCTGAAAGCTTTCTGAATATCACTGTTATTTAGTAGGTGTCACATGGTTTTTATAAGCAAAATATCTGAGAAAATTGTTTCTCTTGTTCAGTTTCTGAGTTTTGGCTCACTCTTTTATGTGGATAGAACTCTTGCATGACACGTTGCACTTCAACAGGAATAAAGTAGTAAAAAGATAGGCAAGGCAGAAGATAGGTTAGGAGGAAGGAGTGAATAAAACATAAAATCTTAAGGTACTATAAATGCATTTTAGTTTCTAAAAGTGAAGGCATTTTGGCTTTGACTGAAGATTTTGAGAAGGCTGTTCTGGTACTTTCATTGAGATTATTCTTTCTCTAATTGGTAGACTGATACGTTGTGGCAAATAATGCAAGGTATAGGTTGTCCTAGACTGGAAATGCCATTGGATTTGCTGTGTTCATAGCTGAATATTCAGATGGTCTGTGTATTTATTTTGATTTTGGATCTATTATGTGTTCAGTACTGGTGTACTCTACACACAGATAAGTAGCTCAGTATTGAATGTAGTGGTGAGGTAGGTAGCAGTAGTCTGTAAGTAAGGCTGTACCTGTTTTGGACTGCTGAAGCACAGGTAATTGCCTCCAACACAGCTAAAATGTAAGTTAGCCAGCTAATTGGTACTTTGGGTCCTATTCAACTTGCAAAGTGATTTAATGGCAAAAAGGCCACTTAAGCTTTTAAATATTATTAATACTATGTTTCAATGGAACTCGCATAAAAATTTTCTGTCTGAAGATGTACTTACATTCCCATTAAACTTGCTTCCTTTTTATAATTCTCTCCTTCCCACTTCTGTCCTTGTATTACACTAGTCAAGGAAGAACTTGGGATTTAGTTTTGTCTTGCTCTTCAAGCTCTGACTTGCTGAGCAGTCTGGCAAGTGTGGTCTGAAGTTTTGCTCCTTAGAAAAATCTGTTCTATTTTATTGCCATATCCAGTTGATGGGAAATGGAGAGAATTAGTGATGGAAATCTAATCTATTAACAAGCCTTGTCTGTCCCAAGTGGAAGCAGTGGTTATGTGGACTGGCTAGCCTTTAAAGCTCTCTCCACTTTGTGTAAATGAGACTGAGTGGCAATGGGGCAACAGGAAGGCTGGGAGTTTGGAGAGCTGGGGGGCAATGGAAAGGGCAAATATTAATATTGACCAAGTAAGAGGAGAGTGTAGAGAAGTAACTGCTTGCACGGTCATGAAAGAGAAGTGCTGGTATGGTACCACAGAAGTACGTGCACTTACAAAGAGTACTCGCTTTGGGAAGCTTTGCTAGCTTATTGGCTTTGAGTCATGTATTCAAACTTCAAGAAAACAGAAGGAGGTTCTCAAAAGCATGGTTTCTGTAGAATGTATGAGGTGGGGTATTGTTTGTCAGTATCTACCCCCTTTGCTTGCATACTTCAGTGGCGATGCTGCTCTTACAATGCTCATTTAACCGTGTGGAATACTCCAGCGAGAACAGTAAGATGCAGCTAACCTAAGCTGTACAAGTAGTCTGCTGTGACCCTCAGTGGATTTGTCCTGAGAGGCAACTTGGGGAATGCACCATGTCCACTGCCATTGTAAATAAGACACCGGCTTCAGCATTCCCATCAGTTGATTAGTGACTGCGTTCAGCTAACTGAATGATAAGGATGCAAGTTGGTGATGAAGTGGCATCTTGGAACAGTCTCTTGAAAGATACTCCTATTACAAATCAGTATTTTCTGCACTGAAAACAGAGGACTTGTATTTCTACTACTCTTCTAGTATTCCTGTTCTGTACTTAATTGCCAGTGCTAGTGATAAAATGTTTCTACTTTTTTGATCTGTTACCCATGAAGAACCAGTATTGTAGGGAATGAGAGATGAAGATATTTTACCTCTTTATGATTTTTGCATCAGCATAATTGTTAATCTCATAAATATTTATTTTGCTTAATAAGACATGTATTTGAAAGGCATTAATGGGAGCCTGTTCAGTTTACAGAAACTTTGTTCTTTCAGAGGAAGCTTTTAATGAAAGAACCAAACCTCAAGGTGTTTTTTTTTTTTCAGGCCAAACAATATGTAGTTCTGACAACATAAAGGAAAAAAAAATTGAAAACATGTTTGTTATAGGTGCTTGTGTATGACAAGTGTGTGTTTCGTTAGTCACTTTTCAGAGCATTTTAATTTTCTTCTATTCCAGATGTCTGCATTAATTGCAGTGTTTAAATATGTAAACTTTTAAAGTTCTTCATTTGGGAAGTCATTGTGTTAAACCCTGAAGAGCCTGAGGATGTAAGGCTTACTACAAAGAAAGCAATTGCATGCCTGTGTAGAAGTCTCATACCACTTGACAGCTTTTGTTTGCCCTAAAATATATATCCTGGAGCATTGTGCAGACTTAACGTTTCAGGTGGTAAAATGGGTGGTGTTACCACACTAAGTCTGTCAAATCATGACTTGCAGCAAGTCAGCACTTCCAGCAAGGACTGAACTCTACTGTAACGATTTCTGACTCATCTTACAGACACAGGCTCTTCTCTCCTATTTCCTTCTGCGTGTATTCATTTGATCTTTCCCAAATTTTATTGCTTCTCCTCCCCGCTTCGGGGGGAAGGGGGGGGGCAGTCAGAACAGGGTAAGATTATAGCCCAATCTCAAATGCTACTGCAGGTATTAACCCCTTAAAGAAACGCTTCTCAAGTATGCACTGTTTTGTGCTGTAGCAGTGCTGGTGAGAATTTAATTTTTCTCTTTGTAGAACGTTCTTCCTATCTTGTTCTCAACAAGGCTGAAAAGATGTCATTTATTTCAGAGCAGGTGAAATTGGAATGTTACTCTGAGGACTGAAGTTGGTAGGCTAACATTAGCTGTTTTTACTAGATGAATTTTGTGAAATGAAGAAGCTTAGATGTCACAGACATGCTTAGAAAAAGCAATTGTTGTTAAGCAGCCTGGGAGAGGTTATAGTAGGTTGTTTATGGCTTGTTGCAAGCTATTTTAGGTCTGTACTAGCATGGATTCCTTTTCATCCTTACCTCTCGACCAGACGATGCTTTTGGATGAATGAACTATAAGAGACAACATCTGTTTTAGGAAACGACCTTCATCGAAGCTACAAAAAGCTCTTGGCTGCATGATTAGTCCTTGCTGCTGTTCAAAACCCTTTTCTTTTAAGAGTACTACAAAATTAACTTAAATCTACTCTGAGGTAACTCAAATGAACACCAAGACTTGAAGGAAAAAAAACTAGCTGTTGTTTAGATCAAGCTGCTTCGTACTAATGAATGATGATTCTTCATACTAATACTGGTAAAGTACCTGTTCAGAGGGTGACAGTAGCTACATAAACATGACTGGTGTTCACGTTTGTTTCACTGATTCGAAGTCAACTTAGTTCATGAGCTTGTATTTTTTGTTGGGTGTTGTTTTTTCCGAAGGATTTTAGCTGTTACTCGCAAGCTCATAAACTGAGGTGTGACTGACTGAAAACGTTTTTCCTGGTTATTAAAGTGTCTACCACCTAGTCATTGTTTCTATAATTGTAATTTACTTAAATCCTTACATCAATATGATAATTATCTTACTCTTTCATGATTGTTTTAGATCTTCAGGATTCACTTAAATAAGCATATGACTCACTGTATGTGTGAGACAAGTATGTTCTTACCCAGCATACTTATCTTTATAATTCAGCTTCTGAATATGACCGAAATTTCTTGCTGCTGCTGAGTTAAATTCACCTGGCAGAAACTACTTCTCCTAAGAAACATAGGTGGCATACTTGAGTTATGCAGAAAGCCTACAAAATGCTGCTGGCTCTTTCCCCTGTTACTTGTTCTAATGACAAGCAAGAACAACTGCTGTGTAGTTGTCTTAGTATTAGCCTGAGCAAAAGTAACTTTGTTCATATGAGCAATTTTAACCAAACTTATGTTGCAAATTGTGGAATTTTTTTTTTTACTATAGGGGGGTGGTAGAAGAAATGTGAGACAGTTAATGTCGTGGCCTTGTGATCATTTGAAGACAACATTATCTTAACTTTTAGAGTCTTAATGAAGCATTTTTTTACCTTCAGCTGTCATATTTCTGGTTTCTGTCAACACTTTTTTAATTAGAAAAATAATTTTGTTATTTTAAAGCCAAGTACAGGTGCCTTAAGAAAACAACCATTTTTTTTATAAATACTGAGCAAGTTCTTTTGAGAGATTAGAAAGTCTTGGGTATTCATGTAAAGAAGGAATCTAATTAGCTGACTGGTTTTGATCAGTCTTGTGTTAGTCATAAAGATGACAAATGAAATAAAGTCTGGTCAGTCTGTTGCTATAAGCTAATAAACTGCTATTAAATGAGACCTACAACTTTAATGGAATGTAAACTGCAGATTGTATTCATCAAGTAAGGCGGAGGAAGATATATATGATAAGCTGTTGGTAGTTTTCTGCTGTCAACTGATTTTTTTACTTGAGACTAATTAATCCAAATTCTAAGACTGTTTATTTAGTAATGTTTTCTGTCTCTGGATTTTGTTGATTCAGGCTGTCTTCTGGAAAACACAGCTTATAAACAGCATCTAACTTACAGTGAAGGTTTGAGGATAAACAAGATGCATATAAAACTAGGCTATAACTGTTATTCTTTTGATAGCATTTCCACTTACTGAGATTAATTGCTATTCTTAAAACTACTTCTAGCTAGTGGCTTCTTTCTGTTAACCTCTGGAAGTGAAGATTCAGTGTTGTAGGTAATCTTGCAAACAAAATAAAATAAATGTTTAGTAAATACAACATGTGGAGGAAGTGGTTATAAATTAGCATCTTAAAACCTAGCATTTTAACACAAATATGAGTCTTAACAAAAATCAATGCTAATATCTAATCAATAAACAGCAAGTTGTCTTTAACAAGTTCAGAAATGTTGTATTGCAGTCTTCCAGTTGCTTACTTGAAGTCTAATGCCACTTAAGAAGCTATGCTTAGGAACAGCTGAGCTGAGGTGTTTGTCCAAGTGTGCCACTCTTGCAGGGTTCTCGTAGTTTGCATAAGCTCAACATAGATCAGTGTGCGCACAGTCTAGGATGCTGCTCAAGACCGGACTTGCATCAGTGGTTTCTTACTCTTCGAGTTAGCATTGGATTTAAGACGCAGCTTCTATTTTATTGTTTGCTTCAGCAGAATTGCACAAGCCTTGTCCCTGGCAAATGGAGGGTGGACAGAGTAAAAACATATTTGATTTTTGTAGAGTGTGTGTATGTTACTATTTGTAATTTTTAAGTAGTGGCATAGTACATACTTTGCGCCTCTTTTCTCATTGACTTGTGTTTTCTTTGTACAGTTTGTTGCATAATTTAAGGACCCGGATATAAGGCTGGGAAGCCCATCCCTTGTGTTTCTTGGTTTATGACTGTCGGCTTTGTGGAATACGGCTGAGATGAAAGGATTTCTTGAGGATGCAAATTACTCCATTGGCCTGTTGGATGAAGGAGCTACTCTTGCAGATGTTATTGACAACTGTATTTATGAACATACTCATGTAAGTTTTAGAAGTTTTCCAAATCTTCTGGTTTAGGCCTCTGAGTCTTCAAACTAGGTCAAGGTATTTAGCGCTGATGAGCTGACAGCAGCAGAGGAACAGTTGGCTGAAACTCGCCTTATAGAGTAGTTTTCTCTTCTAATTCTACTCTGCTGTTTGTTTGCCCTGGGCTGAATTCTGTTGGGGAAATTTGGGAAACAATTGTTACTTCCCTCAGTGTGGCTAGTAGGAAAGCAGTCTTGCTGATGTAATTAAATACAGGTTGCTGCCTCATTGTTTCAAGAGATTTTGTTATCAATGGGGTTTAGACAAGGAACCTGAAATTGAACAAGTGGGTATTACTGAGTTAGACTTTTTTTGCTCTTTCCCTAAAAAATATACCAAAGTTTAGACGAATATGTCTGCTGAGCCAGTTTAAAGCCACGTTTAAAATTTCTGTGGTCAATAACAGTTATATGGTTATACATCTTCCTGCGCCTTTCCCTCTCTTGGAAACATGGGTACGGGCGTATTGTGAGGTGCTACCTTTTTTCTTTCAAGAAAATAAACTGGTTTAAAAGCTATTAAGGTTTACCAGTCTACTGGAAACAAACACAATTCTGTGTATGCAATATAGTTTTATTGAATAAGGCTTCACTCACTTTTTAGGAGGCAGGAAGATGTAGTCTTTGTTTTATAGACGATGTTATAGAAATAAAGAACACTTTTTTTAAAAATGAAGTTTCATTAAGCAAATACTGTATCCTTAATATGCCATACCTATGAGTTGTTCACTTTTCCCTTGGTTTAGCAGAACTAATGTTCAGATGCAAGTGCTCAACTATAGTACAGCAAACAGCTAAATCCCATGGCCTTCTGAACTCAGGTGTAGGATTCCCAAATCCTGATTCCTAATATTCTTTTTCTGTCTAGCAAATAAATAGGTAAACTACTGGCAACATGTCATGTCTCCAACCACTGGCTGGCTCACAGAGGATAGCTGCCTCCTGCTGCTTTCATTTACTCCTTTAGCTCAAGGGGTAGAGGCCTGTGCCATGGATCTAAAGCTCCAGATCCCATTCCTGCTGGTGACCCGTACAGGGGGTCAGTATGCTTCCACCCGATGGAATTTCTATTTGTGTTTTTTAAACAGAAATAAAGACATTGTATACAATAAGCCACAACATAGTTTCATAACTGCGACAGTCAAGTGCTAGAATTAACAGTTGATGTACAGTCTTAATTCAGGTCGATCATATATTTTGTGGTGGTCTTTAAATGATACGCATAGGCCATTCATTTACAGGAATTTTGCTGAGTGCACATTATAAACAATTATAGAATGATCTGCTTGGATTTTGATCCACTACATCCACATCATGACTTGATACTGAGAAAGACTATGGTTAACAGGTGCACAAGGGGGACTGTTAACAGTTTCCACAAAAAAGTGTCTGCATTTTCTTGAAGATTATGCGCTTGACGCTGTAACCTTATCACACTTTCAGTTCTTAAAATTCGGTTTGAACTTTGTGCTTCACAAGATGTGAACAGTCTCAAACTTAACTTCCTGAATTAAAAACACTATCAAATTTTTGGTAAAATGAGCTGCTAGCTAGATGTTAAAATAACATTAGTGCATTAGATTTTATTCCTTGTATAATAAGCTACAAATTATATTGAGACTGTGGAAGCTTTTGTCCCAGTGGATTTTCTTCCTCCAAAAAGTTGCAGACTTCTGAAAATACAAAGCTGGAAGAAATCTCTAACCTATTCCGTATTTTTTAGATAAAATAAGCATTTGGCATTTAAGTAGCATCTCTTGTTCAGGAATCTCAGAATACTGTCTAAATAGCATTCATAGTATCTCTGAAGTGGTAGGTATTCCTTTTGATTTGAACTAGTTTAAAAAGCAATAAAAATTGCTAGGTGAAAGTAAAAACAAGACGATTGCCTACGGTCAAACCTAAAAATTAATAGCAGGATGAAAAAAGTACATAATTCTTTAAGATGTAGTTTCATGGCTTATTTATGTTGTGACAGCAAACCCACAATTTCAGACATTTTATTTTCCTGTTTTTCCTTTTTTTTTTTAGAGTGGAAAAAGAGCATTTTATGTTGGTGATCTTGGAAAGCTTGTAAAGAAGAACATACAATGGCAGAACGTGATGGCACCAATAAAACCATTTTATCCTGTAAGATGCAATTCTACTCCAGGTGTACTCGAAATTTTGGGAACCCTTGGCGTTGGATTTGCATGTTCCAGTAAAGTAAGTTGGTTTTGTTTTCTGTGTATCTCTGTCTTATTTTCCTCCATCTGTCTGCTGTTTTAAGATCAGCTTTTTTGGTGTAAAGTGCCATGGTTATATATAATCTAATTTAAATTGTGAACTTCTGTGTAACTGGCTGTTGCAAATCTGTACTTCCCCCCTAGCAGCAGCGGATAGTTTTCTCTTTAGTGTATTTGACCATTTAGTCCAGTACTAGAGCACATTTAATAAAAACTCAGTAAAGACTGTGCGCTGGACTGTGTGTCAAACCCTGGTATGCTCCTGTTTTTCAGTCTGAAATGGCATTGGTACAAGACTTGGGCATTTCTCCTGAAAACATGATATATACAAATCCTTGCAAGCAAGCTTCTCAGATAAAGTATGCAGCGAAAGCTGGGATAAACATCATGACTTGTGACAATGATATTGAGCTGAAGAAAATTGCGCGTAACCATCCAAATGCTAAGTAAGTGTCAAAATTCTGGTTTTGCTTTTTATGTGGTGGAAATGTAAATTTGCCGGTGTTCTGGGTGGTTTGAGTTGCAAGCAAGGTACAGGGCTTCTTTAATACAATTCATTTGTACCTGTTTTTCTCTTCTCTGATGTCTCTCTTGACAGTAGCTTTTTTGCCACTTTTTCCCTACTGGGTCTCAGCTTCCTAATGAGATAGTAAGGCCCCTTGTTTTGGGAGAACTCTTGCCTTTTGAATCTTCATGGAAAGGTTTTAGTGATTAAACTTCAGAAATCTGTCACCTCATCACCTGCGAGTACATCTTCATCCTGCTCTGTTGTGGCTTCGGTGTTTTCTTTCAGAGTATTCAGCTGAAGCCACTAATAATTCAAACAGAATTCCGGGCTGAGACCGTCAGCGAATAAGCATGTGCATCGGATCCCACCTAGGGCTTGGATGTGCTCTGCAGGTCTAGTAAATATGCCTGCAGGTATTTCCCCACAATTGACACAGTGGGAAGTTTGACTCCAGGTCTATTTTTAGTCACTTCAGTATTGCCCCAGATACTTTCTGTAGAGGAGTGATCAAAGCTGATGTTGTGGCTGCTAAATATGAGAATTCTATTGCTGCCAACGTATTGTGGTCCCTTTTGGGTGGATAGGTGCTCGTGTCATTAAGCGTCACATCCCTCACATAGCAATACTTTGGCTGTGGGCCATACCTTGAAGAAATTTGGAGTTGGAGCCTCAGTGAATGCTACAGTGCTTTCCAGAAACATCGCCAGAGTGCACTAAGAAACTGCAACCCTGCCATCCTTTACAAAGCCGAGAGACAGTTCTTATTCAAGTGTCATGCCTTCTCCCAGAACTGTGGCCATGGTTGTAGAATTGGGAAGATTGTACTGACGCTGCTCATCCCACCCGGTTATTCTTTTTATTTTTTTGGGACTACCTCAAGAGTTAATATTGTTGCTAGTCATTACACTGCCTCCTCATGGAAGCTTGTCAGTGCTTTGCATACTGGAGAGTACTTCCTGTGCAAAGAACGTTATCTGATAAATAATTTTGTGTGTAAAATCTTGGCCTCGACATACTCTGTGCATTTGAAAGCCTTAGCAGTGCTAAAGAAAGCTGTCTTTCAATCATTCGTGTTTTACCAGTATCGCTGGTGGTTTTAGTGTTTGTTAGGTTTTCTGCTGATTTATTTCCTTGAGTCTTAAATGCCTCTTGTAGATGTGATGTCTGTTATAACATTCACAGTGAGAGAAGTTAGGATGCAGATTTTTCTTGAGCCAGAGAAATTGTGAAGCAGGGAGACAGCATGAAGGAGTTTCACGAGCTAGAGAAAAACAACAAACTCTTTACTTTTCAAGGATCCCATAGTCTAATATTTGAAAAAGTTCCTGTTTACCAAGGACAAGAATCTCAACTTCCACAGAACAACTACAGTTTGCCATCTAAATTTTCTAGAAACCTGATCTCCAGCTCTCCTATTGGGTAGAGATTTGTTTGATTGTTTTCTTAGAATTCTCTTATTCAGGTCATTAGAACTTTGATGCTGAAGTGACAACTATGAGTTTTCCTCTTTCTCTTCCTTGGCATAATTGCAAGAAGTCAAAGCCTTTATATAGCCTTGTCCTTTGTGTGTGTGGTGGTTATAGCTAGGTTGTCTTTTTGTAGATGAAGCTAATGATGATTTAGCTGAGGAAATTCTGCTTGGAAAGCTGTAATTCTCCTAATTTTCTGAAAATTCTTTTAACTTTCTGCACTGAACTCAGGTCTCTTCTTATAATTGATGTTTCTGCCTTTGGAAGTCTTAGTAACCTGAATGGTTGCAAATTTTTTTTTTTTATGAAAGGGGAGAAATGTCAGAAAGGAGTGTTTCGTATCTTTTTCTTTATAGCTTTGGATTTTTTTCTAGGCAAAGTGTAACTGCTAAGGTTGCTGGTGTCCTAAGAACTGCAGTTAAGAGGCATAGTTGTTTTAAGTGTCAATGCTTCATTGAAAATAAACAAAATCCAAACCCCAAACACACACATCAGCCCCTAGCCCTGCTTTAACTGGCTGAAACCCAGGAAGAAGAATCCTGCTAGATTTCTAGAAATCAGATTTCCACTCCTTCAGTGGTTTGCACTAGAAAAATATCTTGACTAACTTACAGGGCTGCCATAACCATTCATCAATAAAATTTAACATTGGATGTCTTTAAGAAACAGTTTTGCATAATCATAGTGTGAGATTACAAACAGTAGTATTATGGATTTGAATTTTATTATATTTTAAAGATTTAACTCTTAACAATTTTTTTGTTTATCTAGTACTCTTTCCAAATGCTTTACAAAATACTGACTACAAATTTGTTGGGGGGAAGAGTGTCTCTGCTAGTGGAGCAACAGGAAGCGAGAGGCTAGTCAGAGTTTCTTGATGAATGAAGTGGTATAAATTACAATTAACAAGGATTGCTGGGCAACCTGTGAGAATTTAGGGGTGTTTTCCTCCTTATGAAATACACTTTAAACACTTTGTGAGGCATTTGGAAAGGACTTTTAGAAGTCAGGGTAGCTGTTAGGCCAACACGTTTTGTAGTGGCTAGGCTAAGTTTTGCTTGCTTCATGTCTTGAAAAGAATTTTCACTTTGCGTACAGAGATTTTTATCACTTGTTTGTGCTCTCCATCTTGGTTAACTGTCATGTGCTCCGTGCTGTCTGTGTGTATGTCATGACACAACTTCTGTTTAGTTCACTACATGGCTAATTAATCGATCTGTGTTGCGGGGCGGCGGGAGGAGGAGGAAGTCAGTGACTTCCTTAGCAGCCAGGAGTTTGAATTTGTGAGTTTTGGGAGCGTACCTCTAGAGGTTTCGATGTCAAGGTGCCTTTGCTGCTCCAGTGTTACTCTAATGTCAGCCAGCTGTCAACACTGGCACTGCAGTTTGCCAAACCTACCCAGAATGAAGTGCTGACCAGCGGGAGGAAGCTGTCTCGTGGTGTGAGGCTGTAAGGGCTGGGACTCCCTGCTCCACAAGTGCTCCAAAGGAGCAGGGCATGCACTGACACCCCCCACCCCATCCCCAGTCCATGTGTTCAGCCAGGAGGGGAGGTGGAGGTACATGGCCGGGCTGTGCTTTCAGTGTCTCAGCCCAGTGCTCTCCAGATGCCGAGTTTTACCAAATCTGATAGACCACTGACTGACGGGGAATCTCCACACTCTCCTCTTGGCTAGAAAAGAGGACAGAGATGGGAAGGGCATATTACAGTCTTATGGCTTTATGAGGAAGCATACTTTATTAGAAGGTAACATTCTCTTTTATTACAGCACTCAACAGACTCTTGCTGCTACAAAAGAGTCTTAGTTGCTGCATTTCGAAATCCCTTGTCCTTGTTGGCTCCATGTTTTAGCCCCTAATTGCTAGTTTTTTCTCTGTACAGGATTGTTTTTATTAGGTTCACTTGACTCATCCATCGACGGAGCCGGAGTACTGACAACATAATCAACACACTTCTGACAGTCTTCAGGCTTCACATGTGCTGATGATGTAAACCAACTGCCCCAATCATCTTCCCCTTCTCTTAGGCTCTTACTGCACATTGCCACAGAAGACATTACTGCTGATGAGGAGATGAATATGAAGTTTGGCACCACCCTGAAGAACTGTAGGCACCTCATGGAATGTGCTAAGGAGTTGGGAGTCCAAATAGTTGGTGTTAAGTGAGTAACTTTATTGTTCTCTGCTGGCTGAACAGATGTTTGTATGATGTACTCAGGACTTAGAATACAAAAGAATTTTTTCCTCTCTTTGGCACTATTTCACAGGGGGTTTTAAAGAAAGAAGAAAAACTTCTGGATCGTGAGTTTTTGCTTGCAAGCAAGCTCTAATATCCAAGCAAAAGCTGTTACAGACATCAAAGCAATTTGAAATACAGTATCAGAAATCCTTTTGTCAACATAAAAGCCAAGTTCAGAAACCTCTCCTATTTTCTAGCCGTATTCTTGAACTTCTTGTGGTGACTTGATTGCTGTAAAAATAAAAATCAAGAGGATAACAGATGAGTGCTAGTATAGCATGGGATAGTTTGGACAGACTTTGAACAAAACAAACATGGGGTTGGATTTTTGAAGAGTTAGGTCTTATGGCACTCTGATCATATCAAGGCAAAATACTCAGATGAGTGCTTGACTTGCAGATGGCAGGAATAAATCCTTGTGTTCTGAGAGCTTCCAAATGAACTGTGGTATTTTAATTTGAAGTTTGACACAAAGATTGTACTATATGGAGGAAAAATGCATGCACAAGTCTTCTGTCTGCCTTCAGCTATTAATATATCACATGCTCATGAATGTCTTGCAAAAGCAACCAAACAAGTACAAGAGTGGGTCATCAATGCACTAAAAAGTAGTATTTAAAAAGGAAGCCAGGTTTTGAGGATTTAAACCACAATTGTTTTGATATACATCTCTTTGAAATTGATGTTAATACTTTAACATTATATAATTGTTATAAATGACAAAAACTTAAAAATTAGGTGGTACTACTGAGAAAATGTACCTCATATAATGTCTAAACTAATTAACAAAAATCACATGGCTTTTTTTGCACTTTCTTTATTAAAAAATAAAATCCACATGCGGATTGATGCAAGTAAGTTTAAAAGCAGCCTTTGCCTCAAAAAGGCATTCCTTAAAGAAGTGAGTAGTGTTGGAGTAGAGACCATCATGGCTCAGCTGGGTGTGTATGGTCTGTCCTGAAGCAGCAGACCACAGCAGTCTTTAGGAAGCCCATGGGAGAGCTGCTGCTTGTTCTAGCACCTCAGTTGCTACCGGTATTATGGCACTACTTAACCCTTTTGGACAAGGAAGCAGAGCTGATTCAGGAGCTTGTGGGGAGGCATCAGTGCTGCTCCGCTTCTCATGAGCGGCTCTCCAGCCTACTTAGCCCTCCTATGGAGCTAGGACCTGGCTTGGGGTGAAGAGCTTCAGAACAGGGTGGCAGTGGGACGTGCTTCTCCTCGCCCTGTACTGTGCACAGTACAGCCCTGGCTTTGAGAAGAAAACTGCATGGCCCAGGAGGGAAGGGTAAAGACAAGCCTCAAGTACAAATCCAATGGAATAGAAGGCAGTCCTCTTCTGAGCTTATTCTTTGCACAGCTATCATGCAAGCTTGTCTGGAGCTGCTTGGGAATGAGTTACTTCCATTGCTGTTCTAGATGGTGAAACAGTTTGCTTGGTCTGAAAGCCACACAATTCAGCGTATTAACTTTGGTTTTATTTCTTTCAGATTTCATGTTTCCGGCTCTTGCAAGGAACTGCAGACATATATTCATGCTCTCTCTGATGCTCGGTGTGTGTTTGACATGGCTGTAAGTAGATATATACACACGTGCAATTGCTGTTCTGTTCTAATCAAGCTAACAGGCCAACTATGTTATTTCCAAAATATATCGATGCAGGAAACTGAACTTTTAGTAAGCCACTAAATACTCCATTGAGATGTGCGGTAGAGATAACCCAAAGTTGATAATACTGATTGTGGACAAAGGTTAATGAATGCTGTCTGACTGACAGGCAGTAGCCTTGTATGCTATTTTCAAATAAAAAATTAGTTTCCCGTTTTGGGTAAAGGCTTTCTGAAATTCAAATCTCAGTCCTGCAAATACACAATTTGTTTAACATTTTTAAGTTACATTAAAATATTAAGTGTTTGTGTGCTGGCACTTATCGTGATATAACTCCTGACTTGGTGTATATGATTTCTGACATTAATAACTAAGCATCATAAAAAATAAAGGTGTTACATTGAGGGGGGGGATATCCAAATTTGGATGAAGAGGATTGGATTTGTTGCATGCTTCAGATGACTCATGTGAGCCTTACACACTTTGTGTGTGTTTCTGATATTGCAAAATTCAAAAATCTCTTCTCTGAACGTCTGTAAATGAGAAGCTTGTAAACTAAATAAAGACTGCGAATCTTTTTACTTTTGTTACTGCAGTTAGTGCATTACCTGTGACTGGCTGCACATGGAGGGCAACAGAACTGAAGTTCTCACTCATCTTTGTGCAAATTCATTGTAGCAGTCTGGTGATGTAAGCCCTATCCAAAAGCATTACACACATTTGTAAATGCCCAAAACTTTCTTTTGTCAGAACGCACCACCCTGTTCAGCAGATACTGTCTGAATATAACAAATGCCACAAGATGGGACTTGAGGTTGCTGTGGGACTTCTACCTGAGAATTGTGTAACCAGCCCCTATTGACATCCCAGCGCTGTTACTACCAGGTTTAATGGAGCTATACTGACTTCATGATGCTGCTACTCCCTCACTAGACACACTCTGCTAAATATGCTGAAAAGTATGAGTACATAGGAAACACCCACAGTAAGGAGCAACAAAAAATATTGTTACAGTTGTCAATGCGCTTACATTCTGCCTATCCATTTTAGGACGAATTTGGCTTCAAGATGAACATGTTGGATATTGGTGGTGGCTTCACGGGATCAGCTCTTCAGCTGGAAGAGGTAAAAGTATTGGAAGTTGAAACTCTTAAGTTTTCATTTATGAAGTTGGAAGTATTTAACGTTCAAACTGCACCTAACGTGGGTAGCTGAAACCTGTTCTAAATTCCATGTTGTACTATAATTCATAAGATGCAAACAGCTGGTTTTATATCCTTTATCATGGGTAGTGTCATCAGTCCTTGGAGGGAGGGGACAACTATTTCTTTGTTAATGCAGTTCACGTTGGAGGAATGCCGACTTAAGTGTGTCGCAGATTAAGTTACTATTCCAAGCCACTTCTAACAGTAGTAATTCAAATTTTTTGACAGTTGACTGTTGTTGTCCAAGTGGTTACTCTCTTGTGTGGTTTGGGCCAGGATTGTTTAGCATCCTTTGGATCATAAACCGCATTGCTACTGTTGGAAAGACTATGGTACTTTGCTTTAGGACTGAAGACTAAAGGTCTTGTGTCTATCTTTCCTTTGGCCAGCCTTAAATAAAATTCTTGATACTGATTTGGCCTAAATGGGATCTTTAGTATGCAGTACCATTATAAAATGGGAATAATAACCTGTTTATGAGGTTATCTTGTCTTAAAGACAAATTCCTTCAATGTAGGACAGTGAAAGTGATTCAATGAAAAGTTACTAACAACAATCAGGGCTTTTCTTAATTCTAACTGTTCTGTTACCTGTCCAAAATACTCGTTAATCCTCAAATATCTGGCTTAAGATTTGAATGTCAGTATTAAATAATGTATTTTGTTTCTAATATGACGGTTTTCAGAACTGATCACAAAAAGACCCTTTCCTTGTTCTTCTGGATCCATATGTAATTTTACATTATCTGTTGTGCTGGACAAACTTTGAAGTTACTCGTGCTGTCTTAAGTGCACCTCAACTTGAACTTTGGCTGTGAGGAGGGACTGTGTAGTACTGGCTCTCAAGGTATTCAGTCTTCAGTGCTTAGCAGAATGACCTGTTTTCTAAAACACTCTGTAAATTTTGGACCTCTAGTAAGGGCACTTCTTGGAGAAGAGAGTAAGCTTTTGGTGTGCTTACTAGAACTGTTGCTGACTGAAAGTGTGCGTGTGATGTGCACATAAGCTCAGTTTCATTATCTTGGCTCTGACTTCAATTTCCTAGGTTAATCACGTCATCAGGCCATTGCTGGATGTCTACTTTCCTAAGGAATCTGGTGTTAATGTGATCGCGGAGCCTGGGTGTTACTATGTTTCATCTGCATTTACACTAGTGGTTAACATCATTGCAAAGAAGACTATTGAGTATGAGAAACTTCTTCCTTCCGGAGGTAAGGGCCATACTTACCTTTTACGTGTTAGCAATCGGTGCAGATAACGGCCTACTTCTAGTCAGAATGGACTAGTTTGTCTCAACATGCATTTAATACCTTCCTTTATGCTCGCGCTGTAATCTGCCTTTTGAGTTCTGCCCATGGTATCCCTGTATCCCGCTTTCTTTGTTACATTTCAGTGGCACTCCTTGTTTAGTTACTAGGTTTGCCTTCTCGCTGGTTAAGCCTATATTGTGCGCTTTACAGAAGGTGATTTAGAAAGTCCTCTACTGGAAGAACATAGAAAAACGTATTGTAGAGTGAGCTGCTTCTGCTAAAGTAGACACTGGATTTATATCCTTAGCAGTGATTATTACTGAAAGTATAAATTTTAAGACTAATGTTAGAACTGAATTTATAATCTGGTCTCATACAGATTGCTCTGCTCGTAATTCTTCCATTCCAGTATATATGGAAGCCCCTTGTCAGGAGAAAGCGGTTGACTTAAATTAGATTGCAAAAGGACTACTTATGCCAAACAATGCATGCAAGACAACTTCTTTTTTCACTTCCAGTGGAGCAAACCAGGAATGATGATGAACCAGTATTTGCGTATTACATAAATGATGGTGTTTATGGTTCTTTTGCAAGTAAATTGTCTGAAAAACTGAATACTATCCCAGAGGTTCACAAGGTGAGTCTTTCTGTAATTTTCAGAGATAGCCCTTCTCCTTATTTTTTTAGATTTTTTAACACATCATATGTGTTAAATTATATATTATTTATAAAATTATCCTTATGTGCATTTGAAAAAGTTCATATTTAATAAACTAAAGCCTGAATTAACTGGATCATTTCCGTATAGAAATACAAGGAAGATGAGCCTCTGTACACAAGCAGCCTTTGGGGTCCATCCTGTGACGAGCTTGATCAAATTGTGGAAAACTGTCTTCTTCCTGAGTTGAGCGTTGGAGATTGGCTGATCTTTGACAATATGGGTTCTGGTACTTTGGGTGAACAGTCTACCTTTAACGACTATCAGAGGCCACTGATTTACTACATGATGTCTTTCAGTGACTGGTAAGAAAATTCTCCTGACACAGTGGCAAGATAGTTTTCACCTCTTTCAAGAGCGTACACTTATAGCCAAATATAAATGATATTTGATGGCAAATACAGGAAGATGCAACTGAGCACAAGAGTGTGCCTTTTTAGGTTTTTTAACTATTCTGTCTGACTTTACTAAGACTAAACTGTGATAAAATCACCTACTTTGCTTCCTGGTTGACAAAGGAAAGCAGAATTCCCAGTGTGGACTGAGTTTAGTGGTAGTAGCTGCTGAGTAACAGCCTTTTACTGCTTGACATCAGCCGCTGAGGTTTCCCAACACTAGTAGTTGCAACTTGCCTACAGTATTAGCACCGTTGTAGGCAGGAAGGGCAGCAACACTGTGGTGGTGGCGATGATGAGTTGGGTAACCTCTTCCAACACAGAGGTAGCCAAGGCCCTGCCCTTCTGCCACTGGAGAGCCATGGCTTTTCTGGGTTTTCCAAGTCCTGCACAGCTGGTTCTCCCTTCGGCTGAAACTGGGGCCAGCCTCTCCAGGGGTAGCAGACCTCAGATGCTGCATTCGAGGCTGGTTTCCGATGTGAAACTGTACCCGAAAACACTTTTATTACAATTCCTATTTTATTTTTTTCCTGCTGCAGGGATGAGATGCAAGATGCTGGAATTGCTTCAGACACATTGATGAAGAACTTCTTCTTTGTGCCTTCTAGCATTCAGCTGAGCCCAGAAGACCGCTTTTCCACTGCAGCTTAAACAGGCATTAACGCTTCATTTAGACCTGCAGTTGCAAGTCTGTAGTTTGTCTGGTCAACATTCCAGTGTGGAAGAAATGGAACAATCTTGAATTCAATTCATTCTCTTCAAAACTTGAAAAAATAGTAATAGCTAATGGGGACCAGGCAAAACAAGCTACAGCTACAATTCACTGGGGGGTGGGAGGGTTAGATAATGGCGTCCAAATTTAAAATCAAGTTCATTCAACCCCTGAGCGTTTAAATATGCAACAAAATGGATGACTTAGTGGAGATGGAAACCCATCACTTGGGTTCTTCAACAGTTTACATACAAGTACACAGTTTTTATACTAAGGATTCCTGTTAGAAAAGTCTTGTAAAGTTATTGTCTTTCGCCCGGATATATCAAATGTCAGTGGGAGACCAGTGTGACTTCATTAGATGTTTAGTGTATTTAGAATGTGTAAATTTGTGCTTTGAACTGTAGTTTAATAAATGTAAAATTGCATCATAGTATTTGTTGTATTTGACCCTTGATGTATCCCTTGTATGATTGCAATAAAACTTTGTGTAGATTTTACTGTTTTTCAGGCTAACTGTGGGAGGGGCTAGGCAGAAGAGGTAGCTGTAAGATGGATGTATACAATTGTTTTGAGAAGCCACCTTTTCTCTAGCCCATTACTTCAGCTTTGTATTAAACCATAAATAATTCAAGCTTGATAAACTCGTACAAATGGAAAGTGGTATAAGTTTCTGAGAGGCCAGAAGGCAATTGTTGATGTTCTTTCGGAGTATGACCTTAGGTACAGCTCTTAGCACCAACCAGTGAACCTGCCCTAGGTAGAGGCATATGCTTTCAGCTCGTTTGTGTGGAGTGCCCCGAGGCAGTGTGGCTTAGTACAGCTCTGCAAGTTGTCGCAGAACCTTTAGTTGTTTGGGTTTGGTTTTTTTTTAATGCTGTCTATTGAAGGGTCTAGCTTTTGACTTCTGCTAGTTCTGGATAGTGCCAGCTCCGAAGAGAAGGGCTATGCAAGTTTTCAGAGATGTCAATGCTCTCTTGCACTGGACTGTATTTGAATATATAACCACAAAGTAAAGGTAAAGCACGCTACTACAAGTACATATGCTGGCTGCATGGAGTAACTGGAACGGCTGAAACAGTTGAGAGTATTTCTCTATTATATTACTGGAGCTTCTTGAGTTATTCAAGGTCCTTTTCTTACTTTCTCATTTTAACTTTCCCTACTTGGAAACTGTGGGGAGGAGGAGGAGGGATGTCAGGGCTTTGAAATGGTGTATTAAGTTCTGGATCCTGCAAAGGGTACTTCTTTCAACCCTTTAGTTGGAGGTAACATTTCTACCTTTTGCTTGCAAGTGGATTTTACGTGACTGCCAGCTGGTAGGAAATCTTCACTTCTGGCTCTAAAGCAAAGATTTTGTGAAACTTGAACTTTTACTTGGAAGATGATTCTCAATAATTTTGGATGTGACTTGCCAGAACAATTTTACAGGCCAGCTAAAACAGGTACAAAATGGCTTATGTTTTGAAGACACAGTCTAAGAAATGTTTACTACTGGAATTAAATGTGGAAGTAGGAAAGAGTAAATAATGATAGTGGGAAAGCTGCGGTGTGGGGGTGTTTTTTCATCCTCGCGTTTAAAGTGGTGTGCACTTTAGTTCACCAGTTGAGGTCTTTCTCAAAACAGTGCTGCATGGGTTTTGGCTAAATATCAATCACAATTGCCTCAGATAAGTTAATGGGATTCTGTTATGCAGTCTTAAAGAGTTACTTCATGTTAACTTACAGATCAGTTGGGGGGAAAAAAATTTCCTCCAGTGGTCAGAGCAGAAACATTGATTGTACTTGGGGACAGTTTGCCATTAAAAACAACCTGGAGCTTGAACACAGTATGTATTTCAACTTGATTTGCTAAGTGTTGCCATTTATATTGTAAATCAGAATTTTGCTGAAACTATAAAAGCCGGATGGTTTCCGTGTAGTACTTGGCACTAACGTAGCCTTGTGGTGCTCGGGACAGGTCTGCGACCCCTCTTGTTGGGGGAGGCTACTGTTCTTGCAGCCCTGCTGCTACAGCGAGCTGCGGCCGCTGGAGTGTGTTTGAGGCTGATCTATGCAAGCAGTGTTTCGGTGTGTTAATGCCCTTTCTGATCGTGCATGCCAGACAGAGCTCACCTGCTTGGGCCTGAAGTGCTTCCCCGCTGCAGCCCTCCAGCCTGCACACCATTTCCCAAGGAAGATCCAGGGCTGCAACCCCAGACAGTGCTATGTTACTTAGTGGTGCCAATTATTCCTCAGGAATGGGAGAAAACAATTCCACCTTTTCCTTGTGTGTCTAAGCAGCTGTGCAACTGGCTTAACCTTGGCTCAAAATAAAACTCAGTGCCCTGGATCCACCATTGGACATGTTCCCACTTCATCTGTACTCTTTTACTGCTGCTTTTGGTGGGGGGGGGCAGTGGAGTATGTTTTGTAGTAAGCTTGTTTAGGTTTGAACATGGGGTTTTTTTTTTAAAAAAAAAATTAAAAATCCAAAACTAAACAGAAGCAGATGCTTTAAAAGATAGAGTGTGCAGTGGAACTTACGCTTCGTAGCTCTACTTCCCTCTTGGGGTGGGGGGAAATGCTGCTTTTAGTGCGTGGGTAATGGCCATGCTCAGGTTAGCTAGTCCTGCTGACCGGCTTTGCTCTCCAGAGAGCGTGGGGGGGACAGTTCCCTGCTCTCGGGGCTTTGCCGAGGCCTTTGGCAACGGCTGAAAAGCAAATCCAGCCCTGTGGAGAAGGGGTGAGGGTGGCGAGGCTGGGGTGCTGCTGCTGGCAGGAGGGGCTGTGGGGCTCTGCCTGTGCCCCAGGGCCAGAGAAGCAGCAGGGTACCTACCAAAGGTGGTTGGTCTTAACTGGCCTGGCCGTCACCGAAGGAGAAAGTCGTTTCTGTGACCGCCGCAGTCCTCTGGGTCAGGCGCTGCAGGAGGGTGCTGGAGGCTACGCACTACCCTGGCGGCACTCTGCTGACCGCGGGCTGCTTCCTCCTCCTCTGAACGCATCCCCTCCCTTTATTAAAATTCAAAATTTCAAGTAATTGGTGGCACGTTAATTCAGTACTGTTTATTGCTTTGCTACACAGTGAGTTGTGTGCTTCAAGTACCTGCCCTGCAGGTTTGGGAAAAGCATGATCCCTTTCTGCCTGCAGCCCATGCCGAGGGGCACCGCTTCCCGCTGCCGAGGGGAGCGGGTTTGGTGGCAGCGCTGGTGGCGAGGCTGCCGAGGGAAGGCAGGTGAAGGTCTTCGCAATCCAGGACTGCGGGGCTGTTCCCCAGGAGCCTGCCTGCTCTGCAGGCCTGGGAGACGGGGTGGGAGCAGCAGCAGTGTGGGAGTGATGTGGGGCCCCCCCTTACTGCAGTCCCCATCCTTGGAATAACAAGCTTTCCCTCACTTCGTATTTTAGTCTCTTTGCAACTGCAGAGTCTTTAATCTGAACTGGGGGCATTGATGGGATTGCCCTGTCAGCTACATGGGACAAAGCTAATTGTGCTTGTCAGCCCCAGCCCGAGAAGAGCAGCTTTCAGGGAGGTGGCAGCAGGAGCTGCTTCCCGCTGCCCTCGCTCTGCACCCAGAACCAGCAGCCTCCGGTTACAGGTAGGTCTCTCTCCAAAGACTGTATGTTGCCATTCCCATAAATTCTGTCAAATATAATCCTTTATTTTAATGTGCTCTGGCTGAAATGCTGCAGTAGGCGCTAGTGCAGACAACAACCTCTGCCAAATGTGCAGCATCACAGAATCACTTGGGTTGGAAGAGACCTTTAAGATCATCGAGTCTGACCATAAACCTACACTGCCAAAACCACCCCTAAACCATGTCCCTCAGCACCATGTCTACCTGGCTTTTAAATACCTCCAGGGACGGTGATTCTGCCAGTGCCCTGGGCAGTCTGTTGCAATGCTTGACAACCCTTTCCGTAAAGAATTTTTTCCTAATATCCAACCTAAACCTCCCCTGGCACAACCTGAGGCCGTATCATGTAATGACACGTGTCCTACTACTTGGTATCAGTCAAAAATGGGAGGGAAAGCTATTTCAGGCTCAGGAATTTCTAGTGTGATTTAGCGAGCGCCTGCAGGATTTTAGATCAACTACACCGTCTCTGACCACGACCCTTCTTCATGCCATTAAAATCACTCGGGTGTTTGTGTCACAAGCGATAAAGACTCCAGCGCTGCAGTCTGGCGTGCTCCTCCCAGTANAGCTGCGACCGGCAGGGAGCTCCACTCGCCCGCCCTGCACCGGCTGGCAGCCCAGAGAGCCAGAGCCTGGCGTCTGAGTG
This sequence comes from Chionis minor, assembly GCA_013398295.1. Classification (NCBI taxonomy): domain Eukaryota; kingdom Metazoa; phylum Chordata; class Aves; order Charadriiformes; family Chionidae; genus Chionis; species Chionis minor. The sequence goes on along the minus strand of VZSF01015611.1, from coordinate 41,922 downwards.
TTCCAAATCTTCCCCTTCCACCTGGGAATGGGGACTGACCTGCCCATGCTGGTACCAGCTGGACGGTGGAGGTGGGTGACAGACTCCAGGACGCAGGACCGGAGGACTTCCCGCACACCCCCCGCCCACGAATGCCACATTCCCATTAAAAGTTTCAATTTCAACAAATTACTACCATTTTCCACCAACGGCACGTTCCCAGCCAGCTCCAGGTGCCGAAGCGAGTGGCCCTGGGACGCCAGCCGAGGAGCAAAGACGTCTCCTTCTGCAGCCGCCCTTGACCCTGAGGCGCTCGCGGTTGCCGTCCCGCAGGCTGCCCGGCCCGCGGGGAGCTGCCCTGGCGCGGTTTCAAGGAGAGCACTCAAGGCTCATTCCGGGCTGGCAGCAGCCGCCACACACTTTATTGTCCTTCCCGCGGGATGGGGACCGGGACCTTGCCGGCCACCGCGCCCCACGTCCCCACCACTACACCCTCCCCATGGGCTGCGCCGAGATGAGCGACCGCAGCTCGGGGACAGTGGGGACGAGGAGGAAAGACATCCCTCAGCATACGGATAGTCGCAGGTGAGTTTTTTTCCAGGCTGGGAGGTATAACGGAGGCGGCGGTGGTGGCTGCCATGCCGTTTGAAGGCTGCAGCGTCCCCCACGCTCCCCCTGGGTTCAGGTTTCCTTTCTCTCCGGAGCCGCTGGCTGGCCAGTGTTACTGGCAGCCGCTGCCAGAGCCAGCCCTGCCCGCGTGGCAGACATGGGCGCCCGCCGAGCCGTGGAGCCATCCCTCCCCGCCATGCGGAGCCAGCAGCAGCCAGGCCTCACCTCCCTTAACCCCGCCAACCCAAATCGCTGCAGCTGAAATTTTCCACTTGAGACGCATGCGAGACCAGAATAGATTTCCAGGGCAGTCTTCCCCCCGCCGCAGCCAGCCCAGGAGCGCGTGGCGACGTCTGCTTTTATCGCATCCTCCAGACGGCTGCGGGGAGCCCCCNATTCTGCCAGTGCCCTGGGCAGTCTGTTGCAATGCTTGACAACCCTTTCCGTAAAGAATTTTTTCCTAATATCCAACCTAAACCTCCCCTGGCACAACCTGAGGCCGTATCATGTAATGACACGTGTCCTACTACTTGGTATCAGTCAAAAATGGGAGGGAAAGCTATTTCAGGCTCAGGAATTTCTAGTGTGATTTAGCGAGCGCCTGCAGGATTTTAGATCAACTACACCGTCTCTGACCACGACCCTTCTTCATGCCATTAAAATCACTCGGGTGTTTGTGTCACAAGCGATAAAGACTCCAGCGCTGCAGTCTGGCGTGCTCCTCCCAGTAAATTCCCTTTAAAAAAAAAAAAATATATATAGAAGCAACCTAGCAAGCCTTACTCTCAGGCTGCTTGGAAGCAGCATCTGAAACGGCAGTACTGGGGCACGAGGGCCAAGCTGCCTGTGCACGATTTTTCAGCCCGATGATGGAAATTTGGCAGCTGTTGGCTGGCTCCCAGGGCATCCCAGCCGGCGCAGGGCGGGCGAGTGGAGCTCCCTGNCGTTCCCAGCCAGCTCCAGGTGCCGAAGCGAGTGGCCCTGGGACGCCAGCCGAGGAGCAAAGACGTCTCCTTCTGCAGCCGCCCTTGACCCTGAGGCGCTCGCGGTTGCCGTCCCGCAGGCTGCCCGGCCCGCGGGGAGCTGCCCTGGCGCGGTTTCAAGGAGAGCACTCAAGGCTCATTCCGGGCTGGCAGCAGCCGCCACACACTTTATTGTCCTTCCCGCGGGATGGGGACCGGGACCTTGCCGGCCACCGCGCCCCACGTCCCCACCACTACACCCTCCCCATGGGCTGCGCCGAGATGAGCGACCGCAGCTCGGGGACAGTGGGGACGAGGAGGAAAGACATCCCTCAGCATACGGATAGTCGCAGGTGAGTTTTTTTCCAGGCTGGGAGGTATAACGGAGGCGGCGGTGGTGGCTGCCATGCCGTTTGAAGGCTGCAGCGTCCCCCACGCTCCCCCTGGGTTCAGGTTTCCTTTCTCTCCGGAGCCGCTGGCTGGCCAGTGTTACTGGCAGCCGCTGCCAGAGCCAGCCCTGCCCGCGTGGCAGACATGGGCGCCCGCCGAGCCGTGGAGCCATCCCTCCCCGCCATGCGGAGCCAGCAGCAGCCAGGCCTCACCTCCCTTAACCCCGCCAACCCAAATCGCTGCAGCTGAAATTTTCCACTTGAGACGCATGCGAGACCAGAATAGATTTCCAGGGCAGTCTTCCCCCCGCCGCAGCCAGCCCAGGAGCGCGTGGCGACGTCTGCTTTTATCGCATCCTCCAGACGGCTGCGGGGAGCCCCCGTGGCAGGGCAGCCCCACGGAGGAGAGACCCTCGGGCTTGGGGTGGCCAAGCTGGGGGCGCCGGCCCCCCTGCTCCTCCAGCAGCCCCGGCCCTTCGCTCCTTGGGGCCGGCCAGCAGAGTCCCGCCGAGCCACGAGGCAGTTTTTCCAGGGGGAGCCGGGTGGGATCCTGCGAGGCGTGGGCCAGCGGCAGAGGGGGACAGGCGGGGACCGAAGAGGGATTCCCGGCTTCAGCTCAGCTCCCAAAGCGCCGTTTCATCTGGTGGCTTTGAAAGCAAATCCGCAGAGCAAAGCTGGTTTAGCCTCGCGTGCTTTGGCACGCTGCACCCCCGCTCCTGCCAAACCCGTGTTGCAATTTCCCCGGAACGGGGGGCTCTCCCGCCGCCCAAGGGCCGGACCCTCACTCCAGTGGCCCGCGGCACACCCCCACCCGCACCCGGCCCCACCAGCTGGGCCGGGGCGCAGCTGCTGTCCCCGCGCCCAAGGCCTCGACGGATGCCACCTGCCCGGGCATTTCTGCGGGGCTCAGCCATCTCGAACCTCACAGGCGGCTGCTGGCACGCTGCGAGCGGCCACCCGCAGCCCGGCTAGGCAAGGGCAGGCCCACGAAGCCCCGCAGCCCCCTTGCTGGCCGCTGCCCAGGCGCAGGTCTGGTCCGTGCCGCTCTCCGGGCTGCAGGCAGCGCCGCGGCGCCGGGCACCGGCCCTGCAGAGCCACCCACAGCTGCTCCGGGCCCGACCGGTCACTGGCGACTGGGAGGCAACTGCCCCTGCGCACAGTGGGATGGTTTCTTTGCCATCAAAGACCAGGGTGCAGCTTGAGCAGGAACAAACTCCTGGCCTGGCGCAAAAGCCCTGGAGGACGCCAGAGCTGGGGAATTTTCAGAGGGAACGCTGTCTCACCTGCCCAGGGTTCTGACGTGCACTCACACAAGACTAAACCACCCATGACACACTGGTGTCCGCAAGCCCGCACGTGCAGGAATGCCGCCCAGCTGCACACCGAAGCCACGGCTGAGGCACAGGCGTCCTCTGCACTCGTTTGCCAGGACGGGGCTCAGGAGACAATTCCAGAGGCGCCACCTGCCACGACGGAGCCTCCCACAGTCCGTTATGGCACCTTCCCCCCACCCCAAACTTCCTAGCTCCTCACTGACTATGCACCCAAATGAGATCTCAGGTTATTTGTCTCCTTTTTTACTCTGAAGGAACGGCCGCAAACCCCAGGAGCAGGGTTTCAGATAAGGCACACAATGGAAGGGTGAGGCTGAGGGCACACGCCATGACACATAAAGCAGCCCGGGCTGGAATGAGCTAAGCTGGATCTAGCTGAAGGCCCCGACAGCAAGTCAGAAGGCATTGTTTCTGCATGAAGTCGATGGCTCATTTTTTTCAGAGCAACGGAAACACTCAGTTTCTGCAGTAGGCTCTTGCCTGTTTGAGCAAACTGACAAAAGCAAGCAGCAGAAGGGTACGGTTCCTGACAAACACCCCGTGTTTGGCTTGGTACCGAGTTTGTAACTCATGCAAGTTTCTACACTCTCTATAAATCACAGGACAGGATGAGCAGAGACAGGCCTATTCAACAATTCTAGCTTTTGTGTTTTGTTGTCTTGCGGTTTGTTGTTTTTTTAAATCAGCCATCATGGGATTTCACAATCGATTTCCAAAAGGTCCTTTCGCCGTGGGTCACAGGCTGTCCTGTGCCTGCGGAGAAACAGCAGAGGAAGAGGGTGATGTGGCAGTTTGCTGGTGTCCCTGAGGCCTCTCCAGAGCTGGCACGGGTTGTGGATGAGCAACCGTGTCCGCAGGTGCTCCTGGAGGATGAGGGGCGCAGCCACGAGCTGTCACTGCCTGCGTCGGCTGTGGGCGCTTTCACCCGCAGCAGAGACTTCTCCCACGCGGGGCGGAGAGAGCCGCCGGACGCTCCCCACCGCCCCGGCAGAACACGGGGCTGCTCTGGTGGTGGGCACCGCGGGAGCAGGGCCCTGGGGAAGGGGCTGACCCCTCCAGCCCGCTCCGTGGCCGCTCCTGTTCAACCAGAGCGTGTCTGAGGGCCTGCAAAGGCACCACGTCCTCGGCTGGGTGGCACAGGTCCTGCAGGGGGGACTTAACATCCACAGCAGGTACCACAGACATCTGGGACGGCCACAGGCTCCTCTCCCGAGCGGCACCAGGGCCACATGCCAGGTGACAATTAAAAAAGAAAAAAAAAAGCTACATGATACGAGTGTAGGAGAAGGTGCTGCTGCTCCAGCCAGGTGGCTGGTGCTCCACACGAGTACTCAGTTCTTCCCCTCACAGGGGTGGCTGTGGGACACGTGGTCCTTCCAGGGCTTGGAGACGGACTTGTTGGCTCGCGTTCTTGAAGTCGGAGAGGAAATGAGGGGCGAAAAAAAGCCTTTGATAAACTGCTGGAGACAAATGGTCTGTGAGCATCTTTAACAAAACACCTGTACCATTTCCAGCATTTGCAAGCAAAACAAAATCTAAGGTCCGTGGCATTTCAACACTCGCAGGGAAGGCAATGTAATGCTTAAAAACCTGTCTAAACCCTCTAATTCACTTCTTGCTTCTTGTGTGCTTAAAGCACGGCCAATCCCCTGCTTGCTCTGGGTAAAAGCAAATTTCACAGAGCTCTGTATATTTCAGTGTGTTACTCCCAAGGAAACACCCTCTTCGGTGGGATTAAAACAGGAAAATGTCACCCTAAACCAGAAGTCAAACCCAGTACTAAAAGAGTGGCAACGAGACCCAAGTGAGGTCTGGGGATGGGTTTGTCTTCCCCACGCTTGGGCTTGCTGCAGCACCGTGTATTCTGTCAGCTCACCCTTCCACCACCCACGCAGCGCAGAAAGGCAAGGCTGGCCCTGCAAGAAGGCAAGGAGGCTGGCGTCCACCCGACCACAGCTGCTTCTGCATGGGAGGCAACGGGGGGAGAAGCCGTGAAGAGAAAGAAGCCCCTTGCTCACACCAGCCTCCCCCGAGGCTGGGACTGAGGGTCTACTCGCAGCGGCGCAGCCGGGAGGGCGCTGGGATGGCACACCCTGCGGCCGCTGCCCCTCCGAGCTTAAACCAGCCCCAGGAATCCGCGTAAGGAGCCGGCCCGGGAAGCAGCACGGAGACAGGCTGTGCTTTCCTCTTCCTGCCCCAACAAAACTGCCTGTGCAACATGAGCGCTTCCCGCTCAGGACCCACGTAAGCACAGCACGCGCGGCCCCTGCAGCCTTTCACCTACTGAACTCTGCTCACAAATTTCATTCCTCGCTTCCCCCCCCTGCAGCAAATGGTGTTTTCCTGACATACATTTGAGGCCAGATACGTAATTGTACTGCTGAGAGATTTAAGATGAGAAAACCTTTCCAGGACGTTTAAGCTGTATAAATAGTCATAACCAAAGGCCTTCATAAATCTGTTGTTCTGACGTCTAGTTCTGACAAGCTCCTTACTACCCAGCACGAAATAAAGACAGACTGTGACAAAATAGCAAATGAGTAAGATAAATGGATATGTCGAGAGAAACAAATGCTTCTTAAAATTCCACTTAAACACATTTTTATTTTATGGCAGCAAGAAAGGAGTACTTAGAAATTATTTTAACAGGGAAAAGGTCTCGCCCTGATGTACTAAAATAAGCAAAGCATTATGGCCGAGATCTTCAAATCTGCCTAAGGGATTCAAGTCTGCAACTAAACCAAACAAAGTGAGCATCCAAATCCTTTAAGCAGCCTCAAAAATCCTCCTATCTGTGTGCACAGGGCCATGCATATAAAACTATACGGAGTTCCGTGAGTAAAAGAATGTTAATGTTTCTTTCACCAAAGCAACTATTCCAAGCGATTCTGAGTATATAAATACAGAAAAATGAACTCCAGTGAGCTGCGGTACTTGAAAGAGTGCTCGGTTGGTCTGTCATATGATCTAATCAATACTCACTGTTTATTCAACAAGAGTAAATTTGACCCAAAAGTTCCTAAAGCCTCGAGCTCTCCAACACCCAGTGCCAGCAGGACTATTTAAGGGCATTCACCCAGAGTTGCCAAACAGCCCTGCAGTAACCAAACAGACCCACACACCATTTGAGTTTGGGCTGGCCAGGCCCCGTGCTATTAATAGTCATCCCAAAGAAGGGAGAGGGGTCTGTGCATGTAGAGCCACACAGAGCCCTGCTCCTAAGAAGTGTGGCTTTGCTGTGTCATCTGTGTCAGCCCAATTCAGATCCATAGAGCTTCCTTCAGCACAGGTTGCTAATGCTGTGTTTCTTTACTTTAACAGATGCTTTCCAGACATGGTCTTATTTTTTGTACACGTACATAAGTATCTCAGCTTTGCCTTCCACAGGTACGCTGACCGGGAGGGCACACCATGGATTTCACTCTGGCTGCGAGCATTCACAACACCTCTAGTTGCTCTGATAGGAAACCTGAGCCTTTACTTTACCACACGCAGGCAAAGGGATGCAAGCTGTGACAGACTGGGGATGTGTGACAAGGCAGCTCACATAGGACAGAAAGTACTGGGGTGGAGGAGAAGGGGCTGTCACACCAGCTTTAGGATTTCCCAGGACTTCTCCAGAAGCGAGAAATCCTGTGAACCTTAAGTCCTTTGCCTGACCGAGATGCAGACAAAGCTGTCTGGAGAACCGTTACAGACGCTACCTGCCCCAGAGAACTCCGCACTACAGCTTATAGCATACGTGGGCTCCTGAGGTTGAGCTGGATTTGAGGTTAACATCAAGGCTTCCTGAGGACAAAGGAAGTCAAAGGGCTTCCACCTTCCTCCTCATGTTCCAGCACGGGTCCCAGCCAGCGCCCACAAATCACGGGACCCATGAGGATGGCATATCCACCGCCTGTGCATCCAGGTTCATGCAGCGGAAGGCTGAATGCACAAGCAGAATAAAAGTATGGAAAGTATGACCTACCTAACAAAGCCTTTCGTGGGCACAAGAACCCCCCACCCTCACTTGCTGCTTTCTCTTCCACCCACACCCACACTGATGCTGGAAATGTCCTTTTTTGGCAGGGCTCTAAGATGGTTCCTGGTAAGCACATGATCCTGACTGTGCAGGGTGGGATGGAGCTGTTTTGTGATAGTTAAAACTGTTCCAGCTGCAAAACAAACACATGTACACACACAGACATTACAACATCAATGTTTCTTTTACAACTGGTGCCATCAAACAAATGAAGCCGGTCTTCAGGAGCGCTTCTTGAAACCAACAACTGGATGCAAGCTTTCTTCTGGTAGAGATCTCTCTTTCACACTCTGCCTTTTCAGTCCTTGCTCAAAACAGTTCACTGCAGTGGGCTCAACAACTGCAGAATCCCACCCTCTTTCTTTCTGCCCAATATTTGCATTTTCAGTATTTTGGCAGAATCACTCTGTCCTGCCACTACTGCAAACCAGACAGTTACTTTTTAACAGCACCTGTGAAAAGGCTTCATGGAAGTTCATGCTGAAAATGAATGTGTCGGTCAAGCTTCAGCTGTTCCTCTTGGTGTAGAAATAGAGTTTAACTGCAAAACCCACCTCAAGTTAACTCACCAACAGGAAAATACTAGAAAAATGTTGAAAGTGCAAGAAAAAAACATTTCACAATACCAAACATTTCTAGAAGTAGTGAGAAATGAATGTCAATTCTCTCCTGGGAGAACAGAACTAGTTATACTCAAGCCTTCTCCTGACTTAATTCAAGCTGTGCATCTGAGTTAGGTCTGAAAAACAGAGGGATCACAAAAGCCTTCGACCCCAGTCTTACAGCTACACCCAGAGACAAACCCAGAGGCCTGAGAAGAGATTCTTGGTGGTCAAGTACACTTCTAAAAACCCACAGAAGGGAGCTGCTGCCCCTCAGCAGAGCAAACCTCTGAGAAATGGTGACAGTCAGCTGCCATGCTTGCATACCACATGGAGGGGGAATTGGGGTAAATGGAAGGTTCTGACACAGGATAGAGGGAACCACGCCATTCCTCAGGCAGCAGCTCTGGGAGAGCCCAATTCTCTACAGAGTTTGGGACTGTTCTCTACATGCCTCATCTCATTAGCTACAGCATCCCTTCTTCTCCACTTCCTTAGTCACCTTGCAAGATCCTCAGGCTTCCTCAACTTCTAAATTTTAGCCCCCAGTGCCCCCATCACAGTATCTCCTCTCTCCCCACAGTTTTTACCCAAGTCTCTTGGCAGCAACAGTCAGTCTGTGCTATGCCCAAGTTGTGGCCATCCACATGAATGCCTGCAAGCCAAGCAGCCAGCAAACAGGCAGACCCGAGCTCGCTCGGTCTGTCCCTCCATGAAATTCTCCACTGCCCAGCTGATGGTTCTCATTAGCCTTGTAGGCACTCATGGTGGGGTCCACCTCACCTCCCTCCACCTGCTTTGTAGATTCGCCCACCTGTGGTAGCTGCCCAGGCTCCCATCATCGACACGGGAGACAGTCAACAGAGCTCACAGTGCAACTCAGCCCACATCAGGGAAAAACGGAACATGACCGAACCCTGTGGTTTATATTTACTAGCACTCCACTGACTATAAAAAGAGCTATAGAAACAGGCGCTTGTGTTATAAGCACCTAATCTTAGACGAACTCCACCCATGATGACTCTGGGTACATTTATATTCCCTTTACTATTTGAACAACCTTGGGCCCAGGGTCAAACAGTGCAAACTGCCACGCTTCCCAGCTGCTCACTGCAAGGGTCCTCTGGAGCAGATGATTTGCACCCCTGGAAAAGATGCACTTCCCACCTCCCCAGGCCTCCTCGACCTCCCATGCCAGTGCACTTGCTAGCACAGGCCACATTCCATAGCCCTCCATGGCTGTTTTGCAACAGACCCACGCCTACGCATCTATACCCTGCCAGGCATTGACCTCATCCCGCCATCACTTCTTCCCCTCATGGAGAGGAGACTTTGGACCAGGGAGACAGCAGTCACAGGTGGGTTCAGATTGATGAGGTCTTTACAAGGCTGCCTGCCAGCCCTTTAACTCCGGCACGTCACTCACTGGGTCCCCATCTCAATGGGCTGGAGAACCGCCACCACCCTTTGGAGGCTGGCAACCACTGCAGAGTTGCAGGTACCATAACCAGCTACACGGGCTCAGTCTGCACCACAGATCCTATCAGTGAAGCATGCCCTGTCTTCTGCAGACAAGCCAGCGTCTTCCTCTTCTACAAGAGCTTCTATGAGGTTAGGGTGCCACTTTGCATGTCATCTCAAACAGGGCCCACACGGTCCCTTCCCCTTGTTACTGTGGCTCCTGCAGAGTGAACACCTGTGGGACCAAGGGGCAGCATGTCTCCAAGGGTGACCTGCAGGACAGAGGTGTCTCTCTCCAACAGTGAGCTGCAAGACCGAAGTGCATATCTCCCATGGCGAGTTGCATGGCTGAGGTGCTTATCCCCACGGGGAGCTTCAGGAATGAGGTGCACGTCCCTAAAATTGAGCTGCAGGAACAAAGCGTGCTACACAGGAGAGAACTCAGAGACCAGTGAGACACCAGTACCCTGCTGCCATGCAGGTGGTTGGGATGGGTTGCACGATCTCCATCCAGCCCAAACCACCCCACAGGGACCTGCAAAATCCAGGGGTTTGGCACACCTGATGAAAATCTTTGGGCAAGTTTTTCCGGTCATGAGGGCAACTCCACTGACAGGGGTTCCCTCCCTGTGGTCTCTGACAAAGCCAACACTGTCTCTGCACATTGTGAATTTGGGGGTCTCCTCTGTGAACGGGGATCTCCTCTGTGAACGGGGATCTCCTCTGCAGCCCCTCACGTAGGTCTGAGATCACAGCAGCGATACTTGCACTGAGCAGCACCAAAGCTGGCTTTCACATAGGCTCCTGTTTTAAAAATTTAAAGTTGTATTGCTCAATCCTTATATTGCTGCCAAGAGACTATCTGAGCAGCAAAGCTGTGACTCTTATGACGTCTTTTTAAATGAAACACAAGGCCTTGGTCTCCACGGGTCCTTCAAGTGTGCCCTCTGTCCTTAGTTCCTGTGACATCTTAAGGAAAAAAAAAATTAAATCAATTACTACTAGCAAGTAGATTGCTTAACAGCATGCCAGTGGTGTGTTTTGTACCGTGATGCCAAGGGCGTGGTATGTGAGCCAGGCATTTGGCAAGAGACAGCAGCAGGATATGGGAGAGCTCAAGGCCTGCCGACATGTACGGGAGAGTGTATTGGGTGCAGGGAGCCAAAGTGGATGCAGTTTAGTCTGTATTGTATGTAGGACATGCTACCTGCATTTTTGCACCTGCATTTTCCTATCCAGAGAATATTTACCTGAATATAAACTAACAGGTATGGAGTGGGGGTGGCATCAAGTATTAGTATCAACAAATGAACACTACAGGAGCTATTAACATAGCTATCTCATCTGTCATATGGGGACTATGAAACTAGTTAATAGTTAAAAAAATTATTAAAGGTATATAGGTTTAAAGAAAAAAAAGGACTTTAGTTCACATTACTCCTATCAAAATACCTATAACGGGAGGTGTAGAAATGCCGTTACCTGTGTTAGGAGGAAAGGCAAAGCTGTCCCTGCTGACTCCCATACCCTGTTGAAATGTCACACCTCCATCTCACCTCTTTTGTACCTCCAGCATTTAGCCCACCGCAGGAACGCTTGAAATGCAGCAGCCATTAAATCACTGTGTAACAAATGAATACCGGTTTGGCATGGAAAAGCACACAAATGTGTTTCTAATGCCTCCACCAGGAAAAACATTTATCTGATCGTAACATGCACAGGTGACTCTGTTAGCTGCTCAAGCTCATTGCACAATGCTTAGAGGCGGTCTCCTCTCATCCTACTGGCTGACAGTTCAGCTTCTAAGTATCTGCTTTTGTTAGCAGAAATTCAATTTGATCAGCTAGGTTTTTTACTCAATAGTTGAATAAATCATGACACCAGAAAAACTCTGAATATAATAAATAAACCATTCAAAGTGGTGGAACGCACAGACCCGTATGTCAACCTTGCAAGCAGAAAAGGTTCTCAGTTGTGTTTTCTGTTATTTTCCAAGCTCTGTCTGCAAATAAACAATGCCATTTTGCCATACTCTTCCACAGCTCTCCAAAGGTATCCATGTTCTTGTGATATTGGCGTATCTCCACATCAAGCATAGGACCCAACAACGTTGCCCTTTACTGGAGGTACCAACAAAACCACCAGCATTGCACAAGTGAAGAAAGACACACCACACAAGATGCTAAACAAAAATAAACACATGATCGCACCATGTGAAGTGAAATAGGAAGCATGATCAACATGGAAAGAATCAACAAATCATTCCAATATTAACTCCTGATTTCCACTATAGAGAATTCCCAGGATTTCTTGGACCAAGACATGCAGCAAGTATGTGACTTGGCTGGCTTGAGATGACCAGACACCCATTCTGGCTGCCCTTTCAGAAAGATAAGGTGGGAAGCAGGGCTGTAGCTGGTACCATGGTCCTGTCCAGTGTCCTGAGAGGGAACACAGTTCTTGTGACAGCCACAGGACCCGAGGAAAGTTCTGGTTGGTGTACAACCTGATCCTGCACTGAAGGAATCGAATAGAACACCTCTCACAGTCTTAAGTGGATACTGAAGCAATCATCTACTTACCCAGGTTCTTCCCAGGTTTTTCTTTTCTAACCATCCATCCCCCAGTTTTCTATGAAACGGGCACACATCTAACATCAGAGGTTAAAAATACTCCCTGATGTCCCGTCTGTCACAAGTGGAAAATGGCTTGTGTGTAAAAGTGAAGAGTTTAGGATAAAGGAGCAACTTAAAACACCTTCTTGATTTGCCATGCTAAAGCCGAGAAAAGCCATAGATAACAGAGCTGTATTTCTTAAGAGCAGGGTGAAATTCAGGGGACTGGAGTTTCGCCTGATTTAGCCTCAGCCCCTAGGCTGCTGGACAGGACTGCAGGTACACAGCTGGCCAGTGATTTACCAGCCCTGTTGCCCATTCTTTTCCCTAATTTTTCTTCCTAATCCCATGACAATAGTCAGAAGACTATGACCTGCAGGCTGGATAAGTGGTTTTCTGGGAAATTTAAACTTAAGATATAGTGTAATAAGCATACATAAATAACCCACAAGTGCTTAAAAGTCAAAATCCTAAATATCTTCCCAATGAAAAATGCAGACATGTCCATTTTCTCCTGGGTGGCAAAAAACCACAATCCCCAGCTTCTCTGGGAAACTGAATGGAAAATACAAATACACACTAACTGACAGGGATCCTTTAGCTGCTTCCAGTGACTGCCAGAAAAAATCAGTTTTACTGAAAACTGATCATTTGCCAAAAAATAGTTTCTCTTATCTGTCATAGGCTTCACTAGGGGTGTTTGAGATTGTTGGGGTTTTTTTCCCCCCTCGACAGGCTGTCTCCTGTGGCAGCAGTGCAAACATCAGCGCTGCTAACAGCCTCTGAAGCCTTCCATTGAATGGCGCTGAGCAGGCACGGCAGGACTGGAACTGCAGTGACTCAGGAACAGCCACAAATGCTCTGGAGAAAAAGGGCCATGAGCAATACTGTATAAAATGCACGTACAGAAACTGGGGTTAGTATCATGTAGGGCTGGGGAGGAACACAGCACTGCCAGCTCAACAGGACTTGCTCCATCTGGCAACCAAGACTGGTAAAGCAAACTAAAACACATAAACTGAAGTCTTAATGACAAGTGAGTTCTGTTTTTCACCCGGTATTCTAGTAAGCAATTGCAGGACCAGGACAAAGCAGGTTTTTCCCAAGGCTGGGATGTGTGAGAAAAATGGGGTATGAAGAGGAAGGGAAAAGAACTTAAAGGAGACAAGAAAGGAGACAAGCTGCCTTGTTGCTGATTATATGCTCCACCTCCTTCCTCTGTTATCTGATATATAAACCTCTGCAAGTGCTCTCTGTAGCAGCAGAGACTTTTCCAATTATTAATAAATGAAGGCGAGCAGTAGTAGGCGTGCCAGGGAAAAGAGAACAACCCTACACTGTTCAACCCTCTCCTGCCCTGAACTCGCCGTCTGCTGCCTCCGGCCCTCCTGCCCCCTCCTCATTCTCAGTTTGCTCTCTTCCTTCCTTCCTTCCATCCTTCCGTCCTTCCTCTCGTGTTCCCCAGCTGCCACCTTCCTGCCATTTCAGAGCTGCCTTTTTCTGGCCACCTCCTCAGCCTCAGCTGCTTTCAGGCACCCACTGCATTGCTCTGCATATGAAAATGAGCTGTCACATTTTGCAGCCTCTGAAGCAGCAATTATTTTTGGGAGAGGTGGTTTAGACAGTTCTGCCCCGCAGTTCACAGGCAGAGCCCAGGGCAGGCTATGTGAGGGCAGGGGGAGAAGATGAGGGAGGGTACAGCAGTTCAACACACATGCAGGGCTCCTGGCTGTGCCCTCAGAAGGGACTGAAGGTCTCTGAGAGGACACAAAGCTCCCATGGGGCGTGGGAGTCAAGGAGCAGTTAAGTCTCCACATGTCCAAGGGCTGCTCTTTCCCAATCCAATGCCAGCTGCTAGCAATGCTGCTACAGGGCACAGCACACTGAGATGACAGTCGAGCCTGCCTGGGGAGGATAGACACAGAGAAGCCCCTCTTCAACCTCTCACACGACATCCCACACCCCGGCTGCATCCCTATCACCCCCAGGCCACCTGGAAATCTCTTACAGAGCCCATACTCCCTGCCAAGTACCACAATCAGCATCCAGACCTCATCTGAGGACCTGACCTAAAGGTCCCGAAGAAGGAAAGCGTAACAGGATTTTGGCCTACCAGTGCAGCCTCAGCCATTCTGTGCACTTTGACTGCAGCTGGTCAGTGTATAACGTGAGACTTGCGGGGCCAGAAGGTCCTGTGGCACCTGGAGAGGAGCAGCAGAAAACAAGCACTGACATGGTGGGAAAAAACTCCATGGGTGAGAGTAGATACTAACACCGGAGGAGAGAGAATGAGCAGGAGGTTTCCTAAGGGACTGGAATAGCAGAGACTGACGAGAAGAGCAGCTGCAGAGGGTTGCTCTGGAAATTAAAGTTGAAATGAGCTAGTTAAAAGAAGCAAAGATGGCAGTTGGGGAGGCAGAGCTGGGAGCACCCTGGGGTGATGGGTCTGGAGGTGTCAGCAGGGGAGGAACGGATAGGGAGGATCCAGAAACAGCTGAGGAAGCGGCAGGGTATGAATGGCCGCAGGTGGTGTGGAGCAGGCTCCAGCAGGCACACCGGGAATGGCCACGGGGAGAGGCTTTCACAGAGCAAAAGCAGCCCAAAGTCATGGGAAGGAAGGTGCATTAAGAAGTATTAAGAAGCGGTGTGTGTGCTGAGGGCATGTGAGATCGGCAACCGGGCAAGGCAAGCTGGGAGGGCTAGTGGGGAATTACTGCTGGAAGGGGTGCTGCAAGCAGCAAGGGCAGTCCTGCAGGACCCACGGCAACAAAGGCAAAGAGCCAAGAGGTCTTACCCGGCAGCCAAAGTGAGTATGGACATGGACGTAAAGCAAGGACAGGAGGAGAGGGAGCAAGGGACAGCAGGAAAAGAAGAAAACAGAATGGGCCACCCAGAACGGGAGCTGATACGGCAAGTCAGTCCTGCGTTATTGTTTCATAGTTGTGCCACAGCAGAGTCCAGAAGTACCCGATAGTGCTGGGTCGCATCCTGCTTCATGTTGCACGAACTGAGAGATGGCCAAAACTCCCAAGTTTTTACAACTGCCTTGCTCAGCATCCCCTGAAAGCTACCCTTATGACACATCTCAAAGGCACGTGATCCAGCTCAAATGTCGCTATGCTAATTCTTTCTTCTTTCCATTTTATATGAAAAACCATGTTTCCTCCAAAGAACAGTTTACTGCTTCTAGAAAATAACTGCAGAATCTCCTTAACTTCCACAAGTAGTCCAGCACATACCTCCAACACCTTGCCATAGCAAGCAAACTAGACATGGTAACAGTACTTCATGTTACAGACCTTTAGTTCACGTTTGCAACTGGATTTTCAACACTAAAGTTCTCATTCTATCAGTAAAACTTTTGTGCATATGCATTACATACATTTAAGGATGAAAGAAGTGACAAAGATCTACCTAATTTTCTGCTTAGGTGCCGGAAGAAGCTTTGGGAGTTAATTTATCACGCAGGGTTAAACCAAAAAGCTGGTGCAACTTTTACAGATTTAGTGTTAGGGGCAATAATATGCTTCAAAAGATATTTCAAAATGTTTTAAATAAACACATCTACAACCACACAAAAAAACATAACTGAAAACACAGAATTTCACCAAGAACTATTATTGTGTATTAGTTCCACAACTGTTGTTTCAGCTGGTGTGGATGCAGAGAGATGCACTTACAAGCCTAGAAGTCTTTCCCCAGCCGTGCCTCGCATGACAGTAGCACCTTTTGGCAAAGGAGAGCATGTTCCGAGAGTCAAGCAACCACTTCATCAACATTTTTTCCTGTTGATTTCAGTGGGAGTCACAGAGTAAACACACTTTCTCCTGTTAAGACACCCAGAGGTGTGGGATCCAGTGAAGTAATTTGTAAACAACTGTTTGCTACTAGTAGTGAAAAGGACTTGGATCATCCTGAAGTGAATTCTCTTTTGGGAATTCCCTCTAGATACGGCAGTCAAGCCAGTTTCCCCGCAGGCACAGCAGGGATCTTATAAAATCTGGCCAAAAGGCGAGCAGACACTCAGGTTACACAATAGAAACAGAAGATGGGAGACGCAGATTTCCCTCTGTCAAGTGGCACGTTTTCTCAGACGTGACAATTGTGTAAGCTGTGGGAGTGAGGAGAGGGGATCCCACTGTCAGGAAAGCGCATCCCACCAGATGTGTATGGGGTACCAGTGTGAAGCCAAGTAACAGAAATTGCGCCTGTGGAAATGCTGGAACTAAAGCCATACAAACAAAAAGTGTCTTCCTGAGAATAAAATTACCACTCTTCTGTCAATACACAAGTCTTTGAACTAATTAGGAATTGGTTTAAATTATATTCTACTCTGCGCTCACGTTTTGCAGTTGTTAGATCCTCACTCTCCCTTCAGGCTGAAGAAACTTGTTATTCTTGCAGTCTTTTTTTCACTTGCAGACATAATTAAACATTCTGGGAGGTTCCCAGACAAGTTACAGGAGGACACAGCCTGCTGTCAGATCCCTTCCGTCAATGGGGATTGGCTGTCAAGAGGAAGAATAATTAAGCAGAATGAGAGAATACCGGACCACGACACCACTGAAAAAGGCAAAGACAGGAAGACATATCTTAGAAGAAGGAAAAAACCAAAACCCAAAAGCAGAAAAATGCTTGAGCAAACGAGGCTGGACTGTCTAGGATGAGGGGGTGAGATGGCTGAAGTGAAGCTGAATAAACAGGAGAAATGGAACGGAACGGTAAGGAAGCACCAGCAGTTTCTGGAGCAGAACGCCACTTTGGCACAAGCAACACTCAACAGCCGCGGCCTGGCCGGGGATTCTGCTTCTCCGGTGCTGACACGCACAGCTGCCGTTTCTGCTTTCGTTAAAACTTTCTGACAGGCAAAAGAATCCGCCTCAAACCCTGCATCAAGCCCAACACATCGAGCCACTCTCGCCCTTCTGGATTGCCACAGTCTCATACAACCAGCTGCGACCCAGCTAACGGGCAGCCGCCGGGGAGCGGCCCGAGGGAGCCCAGGGGCGGCGGGACTGGCCCAGGCCGGCCGGCGGACGGCGGGGCCCCGCGGGGCTGGGGATCCCCCT